>JBBPBX010009766.1:0-37673 GCA_038048925.1 Garcialebias charrua | reverse complement strand
ATATATTTTCAGACTTAAAAACCTGGATGACCCTTAATTTTCTACTTTTGAAATCAGACAAGGCAGAGGTTGTAGTTTTTTGACCTGAGAATCTTAGGAATAAATTTTGCTGACGTTCAATTCCTCTGGATGACATTAATTTGGCCTCCAGTTCTAATTTAAACAACATTGGGTAATTTTAATCAGAATATGTCTTTTAAACCCCACATTTAAAAAGTTACCTGGACTGCTTTCCTCCACCTGCGTAATATCTCTAAGATTAGCAACATCTTGTCCAAAAATGATGTAGATAAACTGGTCCATGCATTTTCTCATGGCTGATCTGGATAATTGCAATTGTTTATTATATGGGATTTCTTTAAAAAAAATCTTCAGTTGATCCATAACACTGCTGTCAGAGTTTTAATGAGAGTTGGTAGGGGAGATCATATCGCTCGAGTTTTAGTTTCTCTCCATTGGCTCCCTGTCCAATTCAGAATATAATTCAAAATCTTACGTTAACATACAAAGCTCTGAACGTCCTAGCTCCATCTTATATTACAGATTTTTTGTCCATACTTTCCTAAAAAAAAGCACTTTGCTTTCAGACTGCAGGTTTACTTGTGGTTTCTAGAATTTCCAAAAGTAGAATGGGTCGCAAGGCTTTTAGTTACCAGGCTCCTCTCTTGTGGAACCAACTTCCAGTTTCTGCCCATGAGGCTGAAACCATGTATACTTCTAACTAAGATTAGGCTTACCGGTAAGTATTTCCTTTTTCATAAATCCTATACAGTAGTTATGGTCAGCTTGGGTTTCCTGAGCTATCCCTTGGTTATGCTGCTATAAGCTTAGACTGCTGGAGGACAAAGTGACCACATTTACTCTCTTCTGCTGTCTTTATTTGCTCTACTCTACCTGATTTATATGTAATTATTTCTATCCTTAACATGTGTTTTATTTACATACATTTATATACACCTGGACTTGTCATTCTATTTTAATTTCTTTCTCCTTCCTGTCCTCTCAAACCCCAGACAGTTGAAGCAAATGGCCGCTTGTCCTGATCCTGGTTCTACTGGAGGTTTCTTACTGTTAAAAGGGAGTTTTTCCTTTCCACTGTTGCCGATACTTGCTCAGGATGGGAGACTGTGACAAAGTGAATATTCAATGCAATTTTCTGGCTTCCTTAGATAGATCACTTTTAATAGCTGACTTTTTTAATGTACATGAATGTTTTTGTAGAGTGCCCTGAGATGACTTCTGTTGTGACTTGGCACTATAAACTGAACTGAACTGAATTGAAAAGCAAGATCTTTTGACAGTAATGTTTCCTTTCAAATTGAAAGTGCTGGTGCAACAAAGTAAAACAGTACTGTTTACCTTGTGGGAGGGAAATTATTTATTCGGTCTTGATGTTCACTTTGACTGAAATGGCTGAGCTCATAACCCACTGACTCAAATAAAATTGGCTTCACAAGAAATGAACGATGGGGATTTTCTGTTTGATATATGTATTTCAATGAATTATCACAGCCAGTCTGAATAGCACAAAAGCCAGCACAGAAGTGCAAGAATCACAGATCAATCATCTCTTAGATGACTACAAAAACAACCCTTGTGCGTTCATGCCACAAAATGCTGTTCAGGGTATTTTTTAATGTGAAATCACTTTTCTTGCCAGCCTGAAATCAGAACATGTTCTAAATGGGCTTTTTTATGTTCCAGGAAACAATGCAATCTGTCCATCTATGTTGCAACAAGCAAACTCATACAGAAACGTGCAAATTATTTGTGGCCGTCAGCCTGTTAGATGTGGGTCATGAGTCTTTAGTGAGACTCCTGCAGAACTGAAAACTGCCAGGCTCCTTCTCAAACAAGAGAAAGCCAGGTAATTGAGCTGTAACAGCTTTGTAGGTTTGAGATGGAAACTCAACCGAGCAAGCTGTGTCTTATGTAATGGCTGTGTAGGAAGAAAAAAAAAAGCTTCAAAGAATACCTCATCTTAAATCTGCTGTTTAACAACAAAGTCATGTCAAAAGAGTTGAAGTGAATCATTTCAGGATAAAGATTTTTTTGTCCAATTTTAGCAATAAAAGTCAGAGAATTAAGTGCTTCACCAATGAGTGTACGGTACGTCTCCCTCGGTGCTTAGAGCTTTTAGTGCTTTGAGCACTGAGCCTCAGCTGGAAGATGTTTCAACATGCTCACTGCCTCCCTGTCCTAAAGAGGCCTCAATCAAGAGGCAACAATAGCAGCTTCAAGTCATCCCCACCCCTACAATAGAGCTCTTTCAAAGGAGGCTGCCATTAATTTGTACACAGCGCATTCCCCCCCTGGCAATTACACTCTTGCCTCTTGTCTCTTGCACTGCCTGGTTCTAGGAGTCGGGAAACGGAAATCTTTCTGCTGCTTGAATCAAAGCAATATCCTGACAATGTCTGGACCTCAAATGAAAAAGAAGCCCGTGATATTTGGAAGAAGTCAGTCAGTTTGAGCAACACAGTAACATCTGATGAGGGAATGAGGATAACGCAGGGTCTGGAGAAGTTAATTCCAGCTACTTCAGACACTCCTCAAGGGTCTGGGTTATTTGTAGAGAGCAAAGCAAAATAACTATAAAAATAAAAGTAGAACAAAACAAGTACGGTAATTGAAAGACATTACATTTTACTGCTTGGTAGCTGGTAATCCCTCACCAGTAAAGACAAGGTTTTATCCTCACACATTCAGGCTTCATGGCTTGAGGGCACCTGCCAGTTCCTCTCAGTGAAAGTCTGGCATAAACTATTGGTAAAGAAATGCCAAAGAATATGTTCACAGTGTTTGTATTTTGCCTCAGGCAACAACATCTTCAGCAACAGGTCAGGGTAAGGTCCACTCTGCTGACTGACAGACAGCTGACACAGTGGCTGTAGCCGTGTTTCCATCAAGGTTTCTAGCTGCGCAATTTGAAATAGCGCAGCAGAAAAGCTTAATGGAAACGGCAAATTGCGAGGTTACTTCCTGAATTACGCTAAAAAGTTTATACGCTCGCTTGAGGTGGTTTTTGGGATTTGAGTTGCGCTAAACGACAGATGGAAACACATTTTCCGACTCATTTCTGACGTAGCGAAAATTCACGTCACGTGACGTTCAGCTGTTTCCGCTCCGGACAACATGTAACATCGCTAAAACTAGTTGGCATGACAGAATAAATACAACTCGCCCGATAGCAACACGTACCTGAAATATTCTCTCGATTTTGACGAGATGTGTGGCCGGGTTCTGTTTTCAACCGCTACTTCCTGTTTACTGTAGACATGCGCAGTGCTGACGTCTGACGTAATGACGCTGACGTCTGACGTAATGACGCTGTGCGCGGCTTGGTAGAAGCGCTTCAAGCCAGTAGATGGAAACACTTCTGATCTGCATTAATTTGTATTTACATATTTGCGAGGTAGCTCAAATTTCGCAATTAAAATGGATGGAAACACGGTTTGTGTCTCAATTCAGGGGCTGCATCCTCATGAGTGCGCATTTGTCGGCCGCATACGTCATTGCCCCGCGCGGAGGACTGTCCCAATTCGAAGACTCCTCCTCATGCGGCCGAGGAATGCGGCCTACTTCCTGCCGAAATCGAAGGATGCATCCGTGGAACCTTCAAGACGGAGGCTATCCCAGAATTCATAGCGCCAGCAGAGATTTCGCGGGGGGGGGGACTTTCTGCGTGCAGGGTCGGGGCTGCTGCGTGTTGTTGAGTCATCAGCTCGTTCTGACAACAACCTCAGCGCGAATATTCATTCAACCTTTATTTAGTCATCTCAAACAACCTCAGCTCGAATATATCTCATTAAAATTTTACTACAGAAATGACAAAAAAAAATGTGTTAGCTGAATATACAGTATACAGGTAGTCCCCGAATTACGAGCGCTCTGATCTACGAGGTTCCAGACTTACGAGCTGGCGAATTTTTGGAAAAAACGCAAAAAATACTGAGTTTTCATGTGTTTTTTCACCACAGTTAGTTAGCTAAGCATATGGACACACGTTTCCGATCATTTTTATGCACTCATAAGCAGTTTTTGGATGAAAATAGAGTGTTTTTAGTCGCGCTAGCGAAACCGTTCCAATTTACGAGCGAAATTTCGGACTTACGAGAGACATGGCAACCGTTCCAAATTACGAGATTTCCGGTTTACGAGCGCCTCGTTGTAACGGATCTCGCTCGTAAATCGGGGACTACCTGTATTAGTGTTTCTGAGTTTACCGTTTTTGAAGAATTGATTACAAATCAGTTTATTTTACACGTGCGTAGCAAGGATTTTCTGAGGGGCAATCTTTTAAAACCCAGAGTGGACCTACGAAATGCAAGTTGTCCAGTAGCTCAATTGGTTAATCAACCTGCGGTTGGCGCAGAGATACTTTTCTCGAAGCTGGTTCGAATCTCACTCGGTACGGTTAAAACTTATTTTACGTTTGTCTTTTATTGGATAAAAAAAAAAGGAGTTTCACAAACTCCTTCCTTTTAATCTCAGTCCTCATTTTTTTATCCAATAAAAGACAAACGTAAAATAAGTTTTAACCGTACCGAGTGAGATTCGAACCAGCTTCGAGAAAAGTATCTCTGCACCAACCGCAGGTTGATTAACCAATTGAGCTACTGGACAACTTGCTTTTTGTAGGTCCACTCTGGGTTTTAACAGATCGCCCCTTATAAGCTGATTTGTAATCAGTTCTTAACAAACAGTAAACTCAGAAACACTAATATATATACATGTATTCAGCTAACTAATATATTTTAGCGGCGTCCCTTCTCTTTCCACACACACCAAGCGCGCACACAAGAACTTCCCACCCACTTCAAGAGAACGCCCCACCCACTTCAAGGCCGGCAAACCTGAAGGCTAGACCGTCCCATTTCAGCAGTTTCGCTCAGCCCACCCGGTCTTGTGAGTGCGTGGCCTACTCGGCCCAGCTAGGCTGGGTCCTCATGAGGACGCAGCCCCTGAATTGAAATGCAGCCAGTCATTAGGGGTAGAAATGCCTCTTTAAACAAACCAAACTCTGACAACAGCGGCCATATTCTTTACTTTGAAACTAATTTCATGTACGTAAATGGAATGGACTGTACAGCGCCTTTCTTTCTTATCAAGATACCGGTACTCAAAGCTCTTTACACTACAATCTGTTCCCTTATTTACCCATTCATAAGCACTCTACTACCGTATATCTATAAAAAGAATAATCAGTGCTTTTTCACATTCATACACAGATGGGATGAGGGGTTAGGGTTAGCAATAAAGGTCAGATAATTAAGTGATTGACCAATGAGTGTATGTCTCCCTCGGTGTTAGAGCTTTTAGTGCTTTGAGCTGGAAGATGTTTCAACATGCTCACTGCCTCCCTGTCCTAAAGAGGCATCAATCAAGAAGCAACAATAGCAGCTTCAAGTCATCTCTATTGCTGCCATTAATTTGTACACAGCCCATTTGCAGTGTCTGGCCCAGGGACACTTCAGCATGTGACTGCTGGTGGAATCGAGCCCCCAACTTTTGCATTGGAGGACGACTGCTCTAACCACTCAGCTACAGCTGCCACATGTAATGCTTATATTAATATGGCCTTGTGGTAGAATTAAAGGAAAGAACTTCATATCTCTCAACCAAATTGTGTTTGTCATTCTGCAACATTTGTCAACTAAAGAAAAATGTCAGCTTCCTTTAAACTGCTGAAAACATAATGCAAGAATCTAGCTGGTTGTACCAAGGAGAGGTTTTATTCTTGTTATTTACAATAACAATTAAAAACAGCTAATAGCTGTTAAACGAAGCAGACTAGTGGACAGCTGTGTAAATTCCCAGGGAGCAATTAGGGAGAAGCTCCAACCATGGATATTTCCGGTTTAGCATTTGGTCACTCCCTTACAAGCAGGAATCGAGCAGGAATCATGACGAGACTACGAGCAGACGCTAAAACCGGTAAACCCCCGATGCCGGCTTTATTTCTGTCTAACGTGCGCTCGCTCGACAACAAGATGGACCTGCTTCGTCTGAGAGTAACAACGTCGGAGGAGATGAGGAGATGTTCGGTGCTTTGTCTCACGGAAACATGGATCAATGAAGACACTCCTGACTCTGTTTACGAGTTGGATAATAAACTATTTTTCAGAACGGACCGGTGCATCGAGACTACGGGGAAAACGCGAGGTGGAGGCGTCTGCATTTACGTTAACAAAGACTGGTGCACGAACTGTGCCGTTATCAGCAGGATCTGCTCAGCTGCTGTGGAGCTTTTAACAATAAGATGTAGGCCACATTACCTCCCCCGCGACTATTCAGCGATAATAATAAGCAATGTTTACATACCCCCCGATGCTAATGCTAAAGTCGCCCAGGAAGAAATTCATGAGTTACTCACCTCGCTGCAGTGTAAATATCCTGAGGGGTTTTTCATTGTTTCCGGGGACTTCAATCACGTGGATTTACGTGCCATCCTTCCAACCTTCAATCAGCACGTTTTCACAGAAACACGAGGAAATAAGACATTAGACCAGGTCTACACGAATGTGAAGGGGGCGTACACGGCGAAGCCACGCCCACCGATCGGGGCTTCCGACCATCGCTCCCTGCTATTGGTCCCTAGACAGCTCCCCCCACTCCGACGTTCGATGCCAGAACAAAGAGTGATCACATCGTGGCGCCAAGATAGTTCCCCCATGCTAAGAGACTGCTTTGAAAACACAAACTGGTCTGTCTTCAAAGAGGCAGCTACGAATGGAAATTCAATTGACCTGGAGCTTTATGCTTCCTCTGTCCTGGGTTACATCAGTACATGTGCTGAAAATGTATCCATAAGAAAGTGTGTTAAATTTTACCCCAATCAAAAACCCTGGCTAAATAAGGATGTCCGCACCCTGCTGGCAGCCAGGGACACTGCATTCAAGTCTAAAGATACTGAGGAGTTGAGAAAGTGCAGGAGAGAACTGGATGATGGCATAAAGAAGGCCAAAGCCGCGTATGCACAGAGGATCGAGGGACAGTTCACCTCACATGATCCAAGGAGCATGTGGCAGGGCATCAAATGCTTAACAGACTACAAGGGCAAAAGCAAACAATGCCCCAGGGACCCATCCCTGCCTGATGCCCTCAATAAGTTTTATGCACGTTTTGATGATCCAAACAGACCAACTAGCACCAGACTCACCTCATCACCAGACGAGGAGCACCTCAAAGTGACCGCAGCAGAAGTGAGAGGCAGTCTCAGAAGGATCAACCCTCATAAAGCTACGGGTCCAGACAACATCCCAGGGAAAGTTCTGAAGGAATGTGCGGACCAGCTCTGTGAGGTGCTGGCTGACATCTTCACCACCTCACTTGCACTGGAGTCAGTTCCCACCTGCCTGAAGACCGCCACCATCATCCCAGTCCCAAAAAGCTCCACAGTGACTGGTCTGAATGACTACAGACCGGTGGCTCTCACCCCGATAGTCGCTAAATGTTTTGAGAAACTGGTCATGTCCCACATCAAGACAGCCGTCAACATCAACGAGGACCCTCATCAATATGCATATCGTGAGAACCGATCAACAGAGGACGCCATCTCCTCCGTGGTCCACACTGCTCTCACCCACCTGGATCAGAAGGACTCATACGTGCGTCTGCTCTTTGTGGACTTCACATCTGCCTTCAACACCATGATCCCCCAAACTCTGATAGACAAACTATCCACACTTGGACTAAGCCCCTCTATTTGTAACTGGGTCTTAGACTTCTTAACAGACAGACCACAGTCCGTGAAGATCCACAACTTCTCCTCCTCCACCATCACCCTCAGCACTGGCTCTCCTCAGGGATGTGTGCTGAGCCCTCTTCTGTTCACTCTGCTCACATATGATTGTATAGCCACACATCCAGGCTGTCATATTGTTAAGTTTGCAGATGATACAGCTGTGGTGGGATGCATCACAGATAATGATGAATCCAGCTACAGACAGGAGGTGGAACATCTGGAGAGCTGGTGCAAAGAGAACAACCTTCACATGAATGTGAAGAAGACGAAGGAGATGATTGTGGACTTCAGAAGGAACAAACACACCCACACCCCACTGTATATAGGTGGATCTGCGGTGGAGGTGGTCTCCAGCTACAAATACCTGGGTGTACACTTGAATGATAACCTCAGCTGGAGCAATAACACCACCAGCCTGATCAAGAAAGGTCATCAGAGACTCTACTTCCTCAGACGGCTGAGACGAGCCGGTCTGAGAAGCCCAGTCCTCACCTCGTTCTACAGGTGTGCAGTGGAGAGCGTCCTGTGCTCCAGCATCAACGTGTGGCATGGAGGCTGCACAGTTGCAGAGAGAAAAGCTCTGCAGAGAGTGGTGAAGGCTGCACAGAAGTCTGTGGGAGTCAGTCTCCCCACCATCACAGACATTTACACCTCCAGATGCAGAAAAAGAGCCACCTGCATCATGAAAGACCTCACTCACCCAGCACACTCACTCTTTGCACCACTCCCCTCGGGACGGAGGTTGAGGAGCATCAAATGTAGAACCACTAGACTGAGGAACAGCTTCTACCCTGAGGCTGTCAGACTCATGAATAAATAAATAATAAGAATAAACACTGCAAAATGTCACATCATACTGATACTGATCTGTTTCTTGTTGCTGCGTTCATCTGTGACCATCTGCTCATGTTCGTGCTGCTGTTTATAATGATGTTTTTCTACTACATTAGGGCTTAGTGTATTACTAGCTGATGTGATGTCTCTCTTAGTTAATCCTAGATGTTATTATTGTATTTCTCTTGCATTTGTTGTTGGATGTAACTGGGACCCTGTGTACATAATCTCGTTTTCAACACATGTACTACATGCGGTGCAAATGACAATAAATTCTCTCTGACTCTGACTCTGACTCTGACTTACAAACCCCATCTCCTTCACACTTGATGAAGCTCTCTCCACAACCTACATGTCCCATGAAAGTATTGCTGAACCGTAGTAAACATGGAAAGCATCCTCCAGTGTGATGGCAATCATGTTGCAGCAACCCTCTGAGTACTCTTCAAGTGGGTTTGTCACTGCTATTGTCCACATCAGCAAAATGCTCTCCCATGCCCTCAACACACTCTATACACCAACAGCACATTTTCACAACAACATTATTAAGTATGCCTACAAACAAGAAACAGATGTTAGACAGATGAACGCTCTCAAATGGGGTCAGGTTGCTACAGCACTTGTAGGGACCCCACAAAGTATCCTCCATATTCTGGCTGATTTATTTTACATCATGTTGTTAACATCCATGGGCTAAGGAGATCTAAGAGGTTTGACTATATGGCCATACCGTATTCTCCGGTGTATAATACGCACTTTTATTGCTCATTTGAATATCCTGCGTATTATACACCGAAGCGTATTATCTATGGATTTTTTCCCATATTTTTAGACCCATTTTTAGCTCTGATTTGCCGTTTTTCATTTTGGCCATAAATGGTGCAGTACCAGTTTTGGCCGCTATGTGCGCTAATGCGCCCTGTAGTCTGTTTACCTGCAGACTGTAAAAATGGTGCAGTACCAGTTTCGGCCGCTATGGGCGCTAATGCGCCCTGTAGTCTGTTTACCTGCAGACTGTAGCTGGAGGCGTATCCTGTTATTCGTGTATTCTATAAAACCCATCACCCCCGCCAAATCACTGGGAGAGAGCAGGAGAAATCAACAACTACACATTCGAGAACAAAGAGAGAAAATGCCGCCAAAAAGAAATTCGTATACTGCAGAATTTAAGCTGCAGGTAGTTTTATTTTAATTAAATTCAGCTGTACATTACAAATTAAGTCATCTAGAGACTGCTTTTAATTTTGTTAGTTCAAATGTCATCAAATGAATAACCTTGTGTTACTTGTATAAGCATTATTGAATCCAATGTTTGATAGTCATCAAGACTGTTTAATTCAAACAGTTTAAATTCATGCTGAATAGCAAATGTTATTCCAAAATGTTATTCATGAAGGATTTCTCTTCTCAAACCTGCAGTGAAGATTCAGTGACACTGTTTATCTCATTTTAGTTTGAGCTCAGGACAATCTCCTCAGAAGAGACTTTTGTTTTTGTCCTAATTAATAATCAGATGAATAATATCTGTTTTTGCTATTATCATTAACATAGGTCCCATATGTGACGCTTTAATGACGTTGTTTTAACCAAACCAACAGGTTAACAGTGTTGTGTGTAGTGTTAAGATCAGTTTTTATCATAAAATGCTGACATCTGAAACTAACAACTTTATCTTTCTGACAATTTGTAATGTTTGATTCAAATTAAAAGTAATAAAAGTATTACTGTCCCTTCAGGAATAACTCCCAAAAAGTTCATTACTGAGAGCGATCAGAGAAGTGTTTCTGAGGTCACGGTTGTATCACTATAGTTTCAATGGGTTTGGCGCCATCTAGTGGCCATAAAAAAGACTGTCACGGCAGCGCGTATTATACACCGAAGCGTATTATCTACGGGTTTTTCTGATTTATTTCCAAAAATTGGCCAAAGCGTATTATACACCGGAGCGTATTATACACCGGAGAATACGGTACTTTGTTTCACAAGACTTTAACTGATTTAAGCTTGTTTTTAGCTTTTACTAGATTTTGTTAGTGTTTTTGCTACACTTAATTTTTAACTACCGGTAGTAATTTGCTATTTCATATTCATCAGCAAATTTCAGTAAAGTATTCCTCCAGCTGTTCCTCATCACTGAGGAACAGCTTCTACCCTGAAGCTGTTGGACTCATTGGTCCCTGGCCAGGATGACCACTGTAAAAAAAAAAAAAGTCACTTTGATAGGTGATATGTGGCTTGTCTGTGCTGCTGATTATCCATGCTGCTGATCTCATGCTGCTGTGTTCATTCGTACCCATCTGCTCAGCACATACTCATGTTCAGGCTGCTGTTGTTACCCCGTATTGTTTTACATTAGTAGTGTTTAGTGCATATCTTAGATCCTTATTTACTGTTTCTTTTTACACTTTATATTTTTGCTATTGTTGGATGTAACTGGGACCCAGTGTAAATAATTTCACTCCACCTCATGTACCACCTGTGATGAGAATGACAATAAAACCGACTTGAACTTGAACTCGGCGTACTCACAGCACTTTTGCAGAAGCTTTAGTTTTTTCTTCTTGTACATGTGCACACGCATTGTCTGAATGTAATCTGTGAGACAGATTAGTGTTTATTTGATTGAAATAGTATACAAACAGCTTAGAAAAGGTGTTGCATGCTGATCGGCCTTCACGCAGCTCTGTCGTCTAACTCAGACACTTTAAAAGAGGCGACTATGGGCTGCTGTAAAGTACCAGTCATCTCTAATGTTTCCTGTCTTTGTTGCGAGACAAAGAGACGGTGGTGGAAAAATGTGCTCTGCAGGCCACTTGGGGCTTTTCTAGCCTCTATAAACTCCGCTTCGTTTCCTCTGCTCTTTCAGTTTCTAAGGTTTACCACATGTACTCTCATACCAAACAAACCACCGAAGGGTTTTTTTTCATACTTGTCCAGCCACAGCTAATTCAATCTGGTCCTAATCTGCACAGGGTGTAACCTCTATATGCTCCAGCAGCATGTTAAACAGAGGAACAAGCATCTTGTTGATCCCATCTAATGTCAGCGTCCAGTGGTTTATTACTAATTCCTATTATTAGTGGATATTGATGGCGTGCGGCTCGAGGAGACTCTGGTCCAAAACCTGCAGCCGGGGACCAGAGAGCAGAGGAAATGAGGAGGGATTGATGTTTGCTTCCTACATCGCTCACTCTGCTTGTAAGGCAGCTGACAGCAGCTTCCTGTGGCTTTCTGTCAGCCGCTGGGAAACCAGGGACAAACATGTCGGTGAGACTGCGAGGGGGTGCAGCTGGCAGTTGTTCCTCGTGTTCAGGCGGTATCGCTAACAGCTCAGCTCTGAAGAAAGAGGAAGAAAACTGAAAGTAGATGAATATATTTGCAAATGACCTGCAGAGAAGATTTACGCAGCAGTGCTCAATGTCTTTATCTGAAGAAAAAAAACTGTTTTCATAGCATCAAGTAGATAAAGGATTTTTTTTTCTTTCTCTCGTCACTGTTTAGTTTAAAATCTGACAGCATGTCAATGTCAAAACAAGATTTGTACTTGTGGTTAGTGTACTAATCGCAGCTTGTTTCTTTGACATCCTTTGGTCATGGTAAAACGTACACGTTCATGTGAAGAAAACAAGAGCTGAGAGCCTTTGATAATAAACCCGTCAGAACGTTACACCTATGATCTGAATCAGCATCTCCACTGTTCGGATTTACAAAATGAAGGCTAAAACTGAAACTTAAAAGGGAAATACAGTACCTGCTGAATCTTCAGAACTGACTGAATTTCATTGTGATTCATTTCCTACTGGTAGGGATAAAACATATCAAGAATTTGAACGCAGACCATAAGAAGTCAAGATGAGTTTGAGCTTGAAGGCTTTGAAGTACTCGTATCAGTAAAGATAGTCTCCTAGACACAAGAGTAAAAAGAAGACCTTGGCAGTAATATTATAGAAGGAAATAGCAACAAACTTGCAGCAGCAAACAAGAAATGTAATCTAATCTTTTAAAGATCTCAGAGAAAAACAAGAGGTGACATCTGGTTGGTGAACTGTAAGAACGCCCAGATGTTCCTCAGACTGCAGTGTACAGGCTGTAGCCCATGCTCCTGCGGCTTCTGTGGTTATTCAGCAGTTAGACCAGACATCAATCAAGGTTGAAGCCAGCAGATCAGTTTAACTCATAATAAACTCCTTTGTTGTCTGAATTATTGAAATATTTAATTATCATATTGAGATGAAAAATAAGAGGAAATATTTGCATCCATCTTTTATCTTTGCCCACTTCTTCCTTTACAGGTCATGGGGGTCACTGGTGTGTGTGCGAGAGGTGGGGGACACCCTGGACAGGTCTTCAGTACATCACAGGGACACATTAACCGTGTTTCCATCTATTTTCATTTCGAATTTTGAGCTAATTTTTTAAATCTCGCAAATATGTAAATACAAATTAATGCGAAGCAGAAATGTTTCCATCAACTGGCTTGAAGCGCATCTACCAAGCCACGCACAGCGTCATTACGTCAGACGTCAGCATCATTACGTCAGACGTCAGCGTTACACATGTCTACAGTAAACAGGAAGTAGCGGTTGAAAACAGAACCCGGCCACACATCTCGTCAAAATGGAGAGAATATTTCAGGTACGTGTTGCTATCGGGCAAGTTGTATTTATTCTGTCATGCCAACTAGTTTTAGCGATGTTACATGTTGTCCGGAGCGGAAACAGCTGATCAGTCACATGACGTGAATGTTCGCTACGGCAGAACTGAGTCGGCAAATCTGTTTCCATCTGTCGTTTTGTGCATCAGCTCTCTTTCGAAACCCCCAAAAACCACCTCAAGCGAGCGTATAAACTTTGGGGCGAATTAGGGGAAGTTAAATCGCATTTTGCCGTTTCCATTCAGCTTTTCTGATGCGATGCTTCAAAATGCGCATCTAGGAACCTTGATGGAAACACGGCTATAGAGACAAACAACCATTCACTCTCTCTCTCTCTCACACCTAGAGACTGTAGAGTTACCAATCAGTCTAACATGCATGTTTTTAGTTTGTGGGAGGAAACCGGAGTATCCGGAGAAAACCTCGCATGCACGGAGAGAACATGCTAACTCCACCCGGAAAGGCCCCCAGCTGGGATTTGAACTGTCAACCTTCTCACTAGCCATGTTTCCATGGGCATAAGTAATCGGATTAAACGGTCATTCAGAATAAAAATGTGTCATGTAAATGATCCATTTGGATTATTTTTTTGTTGATTCAGCTCGATACAAATGAATTTATAATCAGAATAAGACGGATGGTCTATACCGATTCATAATCTAAATGACGTGCATGTAAACACTTAATCTGATCATTGTTTTCCAGTCGTGCAAAACTGACCTGACTGTGCATGTGTGACTCATGTCTACCTCACATATTTTGAGCCAAGATGGTATAGTGGTTAGGGCGTTTGACTTGGGACCCGAAGGACGCGGGTTCGCGTCCCGGCCACTACACACCTTGGGGTGTCTATGAGTGCACACCTAATTCTCCAGCTCCCCGAGCGCCCTCTGGCTGCTCACTGCACCACCTGGGGTGGTTGGGTTAAATGCAGAGACGAATTTCGTCTGTGTATGGGAAACATACGCAGATGACAGACAAACACATTATTATTATATTTCCGCCTGGCTAATGCTAATATGTCGGGGAAGCAAAAGTGGTCGGTGAGCGACACAACATTTCCACTAGAAACTTTGAAAGAGCTCAAAGTGATCTGTATTAGTAACGTCTCCACCATCATTAAAAACAAATTATTTAATCAGAATAACATTTAAATCCAGTCAAACAATTTTGCACATGTAAATAGTTACTGAGAGGCAACAGCTCTACCAGCTGAGCCACCAGCCTATAAACTAAATGCTTTTAAATCCACACACAAAGCAGTTAAGTTCTGTCTGAATATTTTACTTTTTCCTCTCATGAACTACAAATTATTTCAGTGTACAAATGTTGCAGCTAATGTGATATTTTCCTACATTGTTTCAGTCCCCGACAGTCAGAGCAACATTTTATCTTTTTCACACTCAGGCAGATACAGTAATATGCTGGGTAAAACATTTTTTTTTCTTTTTAGAAATGTATTCCCCGTACCAAAAAAAACAATGGAGGCTCAGGTTAAAAATACACACGCGTGGAAAATCAGAGGCTATTTTTCTCTCAGCACATTACAGAAAGGTAGAGGTTTGTACATGTTTAATAAAACATACCATGACATAAGAAACAGCCGTTTGGTTCCGTTTGTGCACCTGAGCGCAAATAATGAACAGATGATTGCAGCTGAGAAAGAAACTATAAATACAATTTGTAGTTGTGTGGAACGACAAGGACAAGTAATGTTTTCCTGAAGCGGAACACTGCTGGTCTTATTCCTCCAATCCACAGTGAACAGCAGGAGAAAAGTGTATCGCCTACCAAATCCTCGTAAAAAAGACACTTTAGCCTTCTCCCTCATCTCCTTTCGTCTCCAACCTAAAGCCTTGTCACAGTTTCCACAGCTGTTGGAAGAAAACTAACAGACAGACGTGATGAGTATCAGCTGAAATGAGAGCGATAAAAAACCAAAGCAGATAAGATCTTATCAAAACCTACTGTGCAAGCATTTCTTGAAGCAACATGCCTGAGCAAAGTCATACCTCATTAGTCTTACTGTCAAACCACTTGAAGCTTCGAGATAATGTTAAAAACACAGCAATAAATGGTGTTTTGAGTAAATGGGCTGGTCAGATTCAATTCCACGAAAACTATATTACAGGAAACCCCTGTATATTACAATATATAATATATTACAGGAAGTTATTTGTTTAAACGAAAGTGAAAATATTTCCTTTTTTGTAAAAAGGTCCCACTGAGTGAATAATTATCATTATCATCTAATGGAACTATATCAAACCACTAAAATGCCTCTAATTTGGGAGCATACATAAACACTTAAATAAATTGCGTTCGGATGTAAAAGTTTTGGAAAAATGTTTCCTTCCTAAATCGATGCTATCTGAAAATACCATTCTGTGTCTCAGTCAGCTGAGATTATCATTGAACTAGTGGTGCTGCTCGGCCCTTGAGCCCTGATCAGCTTTCAAAAAGGCAAGGCAAATCCAACAAAGCAGCGTAGGTGAGGGTCAAAAGGTCACAGTCACTTCTGTGAGTGACAGCTGCACGCGCTCAGCTGGTTGCTGGTCGTTGAGCTGTGGCGGAGCCACAAAAAGGCCGTAAGAACATTTCGTAAAACACAACCATCGTGACACTTTCTCACTGGGTGATCCACTGGTTTTCAATTGTTGAACTGATTTATCACCCCCGGCTCACTCCATCCTTGTCATGTATTCACACTTTAAATTAATGGCCTATTTGAAAAAGCTGGAAAAGTGCCATGAATAGAATCCGAGGCAGAACACACTCCACCTGCTCTTTCTCTGAACATCTGATAAAAAGCATCAAGATGAACAAACTGTCTCGCAAATGAGACCCCAGTTGCAGCGCTGCAGTTCAACTGGATCTAAAGAAAATTAAAAAAATAAAAAATAATAATAATAACTGTCTCTTTATTCATCACTTCAGTACAAAAGATTAATTGCTGCAAGTCATCCCACAGCCGAAGCACGCTTCGACAGATCAATGACTCAACGTGACAAATTCTGTGTTTTCTCTGAGATTTATTTGGAACTTGTTAAACTGTGTACAAACTAACAGAAACAACAGTCACTGTAAGAGCTTCAGTAGGACAAATACCGTTATTTTCGGGACTACGTATAAGCTGCTACTGCACACCGCCGCGGCTTATACATTTATGCGGCAAATTTCTGGATTTTTTTTTTCTTGTGATGGGCTAACGAGCTTCATGCCACCAAAACGTTCAGCTTCGTCACACCCAGGCGCTCAAATACCGGTAGCTGCCCAAAACCCGTCTCAATCAATCAATGACTTCCTGGTAGACTACTGTATTTATTTATGTATTTTTTAATCAGCCGTGCTACAGGCACTGTTCAGGAAAAAAAACATTTACTGTATTTGTGCGTGTTGCCGGTGCGTATTTATTTAAAAGTAAAAAATGAAATAAAAACTTTCTATGCAAATATCTCATGTTACAATGTGAACACCCGCAGCTTATAGACAAGTGCGGCCTATTTATGTAACATTTTTAATTTTCTTTTTAAATTTAGCGTGTGCAGATTATACTGTATTCAGTTCGGCTCAATAGACCAGAAATTACAGTACTCAACTGTTTCCTGTTGCTGTTCATGCTCCACTGTCTGATACAAAACAGAAGCACAGCTCTTCCTAAAGTGAAGTACCTTGAAGGAGTGATTGCTCTGATCACCACAATCATCTTCCAGTAGCCCGGCGAGAATAATGTGCTGCTTCATGCCACTGTCATCACATCAACTAGTTCTGATTCTTCCACAAAACAGTGAGCATGATCAACTCAGTCTTATCTGATTTAGTTGAAGCTGTTTGACAAATGCTGGGTTCAGTTGACCTTATGCAGCTGCTAACTTGTCCCAGGAAAGACCTTAACTATGGAGACAGGACGATGACGAAATGGGCGTGGACAAATACAGAAGGGGCGTGAACAAATACAGATCTCGCGAGAGCAAATACATGCCTCGAGGGAGCAAATTACTCTCGTGCGAGCGCAAATCAGCCCTGCGCGCGCAATGGGGATGAGCGCGAGCGTAGAAAAGAGATCCAAGCGCGCGCACGTGCGCTCGGAGGACAACTACATGCTCTCGCGTGCAAAATGTATCTACTGACAGACTCTCCCTCTCGCTCACGGTTCAGACTTTTGGCAGCCAGTGGGAGGATCCAGACCACGACACATGATTGGCTGCAGTCTTCCTGTCCTCTGTGATTGGGTGTAACACTTCCTGAACCTGAAAATGTAAAATACTGTAAATAGATACCTCTGGACTATTGAGAATGAACTTTCTTGTTAAATAAATAGATTTATCTAAATATACTTCAAGTACATTGTTATAAAATATATTTTGTTGCACTTTATGAAGTACTATTTTTTGCTAAATATAAAATACATTTCAATCAAATATATTTCTAAAAGGAATCTTCATATAAACTTTTTAACTGCACGTTTCATTCAACCTTTATTTATGCATCTCATTGAGCCTCGAGGACTCATTTACAAGAGAGACCTGGCTACAAACAAAGAATGATGACAACAGTGACAACAATAGACAGTTATGAAAGAGGCATACAGATTTTTTTTAACAAATTAAAATAAGATGGCAAAAACAGCTAGATTATAAGGTGAATGTGGAAAAGTAAAAACAGGAACTTTAGAACAATGTGTGTGATCACTGGTCAGTGGAAGTTCTGCTGGACTTCTCATTTGGTTCTGGGCGATGAAAACAAATGGTTGGAACCTCCTTCAGTCTCACACGGCCTGACTGTGTCTTTGTGAAGTGCCCTCTCACAAAATGTGCCTGTAGGGTGATACTAGTTTATTTCCTTGCACATTTCTTTCACAGATAAACATTTTGAGCCCTGATTAAAAATGTTTGTGCAGATTAAAGGTGGTGTGACATGATTTTGTAACTATGCATAAAATTGCCCAACATAAATATCTTTTATCATTCAACTATGTTCGTTTTTGCAAACAAACTTATAAATATATTTAATTTTGATTTAAGATTGATTTTAAACTTCGCACCGTGTTTATTCATGGGAAATCCGATTACACACGAATGCACCATCTGTGACGTAGTGTGAGGCAGAGGGCTCAGGTCTCTTTAATAGCGGACAATTTAAAACCTGACATATTTAGCAATCTATGTGAAGATTTGAGTTATTTGTCTTCAGTTGTGGGAAGCAGAAAATTGTTTGGGTGATGGAACAAGAAACAGCAGGATCTAATTTAGGACTGATGCTGTATCATGAGACTTACCATTCAGCCTGAACTTCAGGTGGAGGGAGGCGGGGGTCCAAGGGTGCAGCTTTGTTGCATCCTTCACAAAGTATTTCATCTTTTGGGTCAAATCAATTTTAAATCAAAATTATATATATATATATATATATATATATATATATATATATATATATATATATACTAATCTTCACATGAATGTGAAGAAGACAAAGGAGATGATTGTGGACTTCAGAAGGAACAAACACACCCATGCCCCACTGAAAATAGGTGGGTCTGCAGTGGAAGTGGTCTCCAGCTACAAATACTTGGGTGTACACATGAATGATAACCTCAGCTGGAGCAACAACACCACCAGCCTGATCAAGAAAGGTCATCAGAGACTCTACTTCCTCAGACGGCTGAGACGTGCTGGTCTGAGCAGCCCAGTTCTCACCTCGTTCTACAGGTGTGCAGTGGAGAGCATCCTGTGCTCCAGCATCAACGTGTGGCATGGAGGCTGCACAGTTGAAGAGAGGAAAGCTCTACAGAGAGTGGTGAAGGCTGCACAGAAGTCTGTTGGAGTCAGTCTCCCCACCATCACAGACATTTACACCTCCAGATGCAGGAAAAGAGCCACCTGCATCATGAAAGACCTCACTCACCCAGCACACTCACTCTTTGCCCCACTCCCCTCAGGACGGAGGTTGAGGAGCATCAAATGTAGAACCACTAGACTGAGGAACAGCTTCTACCCTGAGGCTGTTAGACTCATGAATAAATAAAATAAAAAATAAACACTGCAAAATATCACATTGTGCTGATGCTGATCTGTTTTCTTGTTGCTGTGTTCATCTGTGTTCATCTGTGTTCATCTGTGACCATCTGCTCATACAAACTCATGTTCGTGCTGCTGTTTATTTCCACTATATTAGGCTTAGTGTATTACTAGTTGATGTTTTTCTTAGTTAATTCTAGATGTTATTACTGTTTTTCTCTTGCATTTGTTGTTGGATGTAACTGGGACCCCGTGTACATAATCTCGTTTTCATCACATGTACCACATGCGGTGCAAATGACAATAAAGACTCTCTGACTCTGACTCTGATATATATATATATATATATATATATATATATATATATATATATATATATATATATATATATATATATATATATATATATATATATATGGTTTGTTTGCAAAAACAAACATAGTTGAACACAAGATACTGTATTTATGTTGAGCCATTTTATGAAAAGTTAAAAAATCATGTACGTAACAAATCTGTCATTAAATAATACAAATACATGTGTGTTGTTATACTGTACAGTATAACATACACTGTGTGTATGTTATACTGTACAGTATATACATGATACACACACACATTGTATTAATATACCGGTACATAATATTTGAACACTGCAACATTGTCAGATTAGAACTATCAGTTTGTTTTGATTTTAGGTCCCCTGTTACTCTCATGTGAATAAAGCAGTGGGATAATGTCTGTACAGAAAATATTCTATAACACAAGTTCATCTTTTGGGTATTACTACTGTTCTGGAAGTTGGAAATGTCTTAATAATTTAGTTTGAAAATGAAGAAAAAAGAAAACTTCCACAGTTTTGATCTATCTGTATTTTATTTTGAAGGAGAATTTTGAGTTGGCAGTGCATTGTGGGGTAGCAGCAGTTATAGTTATATATTATATATAGTTATATATTGAAGCTCTTGGCCCTGACCTCTCTGGATGGTTTTCAGAATCTGTTGGAATCCTGGCAAAACCAATGCAGATATGTTCCTGTCTTTGATATTTTTTTGTACATCTACCTTGTAATGTTTTTGCAACTTTTTCTTTCCTTTTGTTTATTGTAATATATTTGTATCATTGATGTTCATCATTCTTTAGTTTGTAGCAGGTCGCTTTCGTAAATGAGCCCTCGAAGCTCAATAAGATTTACCTGACTAAATAAAGGTTGAATGAATGAATAGTTAGGAAAACGTTTTTGCAGAGAGAAAGCCTGTCTGTTAATGTATAAATTTCACCTCTTGAGTCATCAATCTTTTCTTTCACCTCCAAAAGCAATGGCTGTAAGTTCGCCATCTTATTTTAATTTGTTAAAAAAAATCTGTATGCCTCTTTTAACTGTCTATTGTTGTCACTGTTGTCATCATTCTTTGTTTGTCTCTCTTGTAAATGAGTCCTCGAGGCTCAATGAGATGCATAAATAAAGGTTGAATGAAACGTGCAGTTAAAAAGTTTATATGAAGATTCCTTTTAGAAATATATTTGATTGAAATGTATTTTATATTTAGCAAAAAATAGTACTTCATAAAGTGCAACAAAATATATTTTATAACAATGTACTTGAAGTATATTTAGATAAATCTATTTATTTAACAAGAAAGTTCATTCTCAATAGTCCAGAGGTATCTATTTACAGTATTTTACATTTTCAGGTTCAGGAAGTGTTACACCCAATCACAGAGGACAGGAAGACTGCAGCCAATCATGTGTCGTGGTCTGGATCCTCCCACTGGCTGCCAAAAGTCTGAACCGTGAGCGAGAGGGAGAGTCTGTCAGTAGATACATTTTGCACGCGAGAGCATGTAGTTGTCCTCCGAGCGCACGTGCGCGCGCTTGGATCTCTTTTCTACGCTCGCGCTCATCCCCATTACGCGCGCAGGGCTGATTTGCGCTCGCACAAGAGTAATTTGCTCCCTCGAGGCATGTATTTGCTCTCGCGAGATCTGTATTTGTTCACGCCCCTACTGTATTTGTCCACGCCCGTTATGGAATCGTTTTATCTCCATACGTTGGCTTCTCACTGTGGACGCGCAGACTTGACTTGACTGCGACACGACCAGGCGTGACTGTTACACGGAGCGGCAGGAAAGGCTGAGTTCTGACTGTTACTCCTCTCGAGTTCATTCATGGATCAACGTCGTTCTTGGGTTTTAACAGACATTTATTGTAGACAACTTAACTTAATGCCCCATAAATGCCGTCAGAACTAAAAAGAAACACAGACCTAAATTAGTTCACGGCAAATAGAGATTTACAGAAATAAAAGACAAATACTGTAAAAGACACAAATAAAACAATAAATCGTACCTCATTGGCCACATTAACTCCAGAGGAATAAAGACAATTTTCTACAGCTTCTTCTTACAAAAAGAAACGTAAAATACCCCTTTGTCTTCAGGGGGAAACTTCTTGTAGTCTTGTCTTCTGCAGTAACGGTTCTCTAACGGTTTCCATGGCAACTGTGTCAATCAATCTTACGCCAAGGGAAACAACGTGGCATGCGGAACAAAAGATACGTTCCCCCATACATTTCAATGCATTTTAACACAAAAAATGAACCTTAACAACATAAATTACTGAAAGTTGTTACTTATCTATTATTTAATGTTTTATATTAAACACTAATATTTATTGCTCTCTTTAACTGAATATTGAATAATGCATAAAATTGAGATCTGCCCTTGATGGCAGCTACAGTATTTATACATATACATACATGCTGTTAAGGGATGCGAGTTGTTCGCAGCGCTTCTGGCGTCCCAGGGATGGAAAATAAGCAGGATGCTCGGTTCTTTCTTTAGGCAGAACACGCCATATTCAACACGAAGACCACTACTCGTACACTAGCCCGGGATACACTCGAGCGTCCTCACGATACGCCAATACGCAGCGTACGTACGCCCCGTACGCAGCGTAGCCCCGCGTAGCCCCTCAGGGCAAGTACGCGCAAAAGTATTTTTTTACTACGCATACGCGATTCGCATACGCGATGCGCGGTGTCTGACCTAAACTTCCCCGGCTCCGGACTGTTTTGTATGTTACACAAATGAAATAAATTCCTCTTTTTTATCGCTGATCGGGCCTTTTCTTTTGTTTTTTTGCCTAAAGTCAAGTAACCGCTTCTTCCTCCGTTCACTCGATGAATGAAATGAATGAATTCAGGTCCTACCTGGGTGCGCGATGTTTTATATATTCCCTGGTGGGCTGTGGGCTGCAGGAAAAGCACTCCCTGTTATTATTTTTATTTCTGAGAGAACTTTTTATAACATATATAGTAGAAAGACCGTATCAGAACACCGCAGAAGTCTGAGCGAGCTGCTCACGATAGGTTTCACTTTGAGCTGACTGAAATCTGTCAATCATTTCAGTAGGCGTGTCAAAGTGACCAATCAGCGAGCTCAGTTGAGTCCTCTCCGTGGAGCGAAAAACTAGCGGAAGTGACGATCGGAAGTGACGGTACGGAGGAAATGACGTAGAATTTGGAGCGAAAACACGAGAATCTACGTGAGAACATCAGCCGAGCTGTAGCAGAGGCTCCGTATACGCGCGTATACGCGCGTATACGGAGTCTGCTTCACTGTATCTCGGCCTTGTATCTCGGCCTTGTATCTCGGCCTTGGGAAGTCCCTCACGGAGGAAACCGGAAATAGAATTCCTGCTCTTCACAATAAGAGCATAAGAGCGTAAATTAACATAGCTCAACACCCCCACTCGCTCATATGTCCCTCGCTCATAAAAATACAAACACAAATCAACCTTTTCACCTTAATATATGTACAACAAAGAAAAATAAACATTTGTCCCTTCACATGTCAAAGATATTTTCCCTTTGTTGACAATTTCTCCTGTGAAATTTGATTTGATTTGATTTGATGTTTATTCATTCATTTTAAAAGAACAATACAGTACAAGACAGTTTCATCAGATACAAGAATACAAGTAGGATAAAATGAAGGGAGCAGAAAGAAGATGAAATCTTATTATATCTGCCCCTATTTCACAGTTTGTTCAACCAATGATAACCTTCAAGCAACATCACAGAATGAATAATTCTACTTATTTTTCTAACTGTAATACACAAACTACATCACCCATAATTCTACTTAATTTTTCTAACTGTGATACACAAACTACATCACAAAATGAATAATTCTACTTAATTTTCTAACTAATACACAATTTTTCTAACTAATACACAAACTACATCACACTTAATTTTTTTTTTCTACTTAATTTTCCTATTTTTTTATTATTTTATTTTTTTTACTTAATTTTCCTAACTGTAATACACAAACTAGATCATAAAATGAATAATTCTACTTAATTTTTCTAACTGTAATACACAAACTAAAAGATGGCACAACATCAAGATGTTCACAAAATGAATAATTCTACTTAATATTCCTAACTGTAATACACAAAATACATCACAAAAATGAATAATTCTACTTAATTTTTCTAACTGTAATACACAAACTGCTTCACAAAATGACTAACTCTACTTAATTTTTCTAACTGTAATACACAAACGCACTAAGCTACATCATAATTACAACATAGGTGTAATACACAAACACGCAAGGTTACATCATATATAGTTTTTGAGCAAGTCCTTTTTGACCTTTTTCTTAAATGTATGCATTGATTTTTCATTTTTAACATCACTCTCCAGAGCATTCCACAATCGAACTCCCTGAATTGAGGTAGACCGTACCGAAATGATACTTTATACAGTATTAACATGTTTGCATGTCTTGACTGGATTTTTAGCGAGTGCTGGTTGTCTTCAAAAATCTTTGTTTGAGAGTATTTGTTCTAAATAAATGCACTCTTGCATTTCAAACTTTTTAAATAATTTTCTCACATCTCTCCTGTGACATTTTTATTTCTCTTCCAATACTCTCAAAGTCTATCCCTAAGAAGTGATTCAGCTATCCTAGGTCTTTCATTTTAAATCTTTTAGTAAACATGTCTTTGACCTTGTTCAGCACATTTTCATCACTAGCTGCTATTATTAGGTCATCTACCCATATTATTAAGATTACTTTTTCATTTTGTCTTTCCCAAGTGTATACACAGTTATCAGCTGGATTCTGTTCAAAACCATTTTCTGTCAAATATTCGTGTAACATAGCATTCCAATTTCTACCAGATTGCTTTAGTCCATATAATGATTTTTGTAACATCAGTACCAGTCTGTCATTACCCTTGATCTTTTTCTCATAGCCTTCCGGCTGTTAGATCTCTTTGTCTATTGGTGCGTGAAGGTAGTGTAACAACCGTAATTGTGCACTGTCTCTTTAAGACACTCTAGTATCACTGATGATGTCACGCATGCGCCCACCATCTCCCTGTAGAGAGCGTTGGAGAAACGTGCTGATGACACACACATGGACTAGCTCTCTATGGTAATAACGTTACGGGTTGTTTGGATGCTATTTTATTTTGTTTGTTTATATAACGGCCGTTCAACCGGGCTTGTAAGGTTGTTGAAGATGTTTGCTGATTAAAAGGACAACACTGTGGTGTATTGTAGTGAAAGCAATACATGCTGTTAAGACTGTGAACACTAGGGGCGCAACGGGGCATTTATGTGTTGTTGTGTTCCAGGCTGTAGAAGAAGAATAAACACGTTGTTGGACCTGAGCTCCGTGGTCTCAGCCTTATAATATAAGCTGCTTGACTATAACCCACAGCTATACCAGATTAACAGAAAGCATAAAGCTACAACATGGTGTCAGAAGTTTGGCTGCCGAGTCAGTGAACAGAAACGACGGTGCAAGCGAGCTACAAAAAGATTAGCGCCAAAGCTAACATAGCTGCTAATAAGCACTAGCATGGAGCAGTTCAAGCCACCGTCGCCGCTCATACTCACCGGCAATTTGTCTGAGGCATGGCGCAGATGGGAACAGCGATTTCATCTCTACATGACAGCTACAGGTGCGTCCGAGAAAGATGAAGAGGTTAAAATAGCCATTCTTCTTCACACTATCGGCGAGGAGGCATTAGAAGTGTACAACACGCTCACCATTACACCAGCCGGAGACGCACTCACAGTAGATGAGGTCCTAAAAGCATTCAAAATCTACTGTAGCCCGCAGAAGAATGTTGTTTTTGAACGCCATCAGTTTTGGTCACATCCGATGTCTACAGGAATAACAGTGGACAGGTATGTCACAGAACTGCGTCAAAAAAGCAAAGACTGTGAGTTTGGCCAAATTGTGGATGATATGATTAGAGATAAGCTGGTGTTCAGCATAAATGACATTCATCTGAAGGAGAGATTACTGCGTGACAAAGAGCTCACTCTGAATAAGGCCATTGAAATTTGCAGGTCTGTAGAGGTGGCTAAAACACAAATCCAAGCCATGCAATCACCTCCTATAGTCCAGGAAGCAACAGTAGATGCATTAAAGAAAACATCTGGACACATAAAATGGGGACAAAGCAAAAATAAAACCAGTAACAAGCAAGCAGTTTGTACAAAATGTGGAAGCAAACATGAGCCTAGACAATGTCCAGCATATGGGGCAACATGTCACAAATGTGGAAAAAATAACCACTTCTCAAAGGTGTGCAGATCAAACACTGGAAAAATCAACACCTATTATAAAACAAAGACTGTGAATAACTTAGAGGCTGATATGGACACTCTGTACATAGGAATTGTACAGAGGGACAACAATGAGGCAGAAAGTTGGACAGAAACAGCTACAATAAGAAATGTGCCCATCACGTTCAAGCTTGACACAGGTGCAGAAGCAAATGTGCTCCCTATGCACATTTACCACAAACTGCCGGGTCCCATTCAACTACAACCCACAAAAACTGTGTTAGTAGCTTTTGGTGGTACTCGTATACATGCAGATGGACTTGCTTCTCTTGAATGTAAAACTAACAAAGGCAGTGCCGTGCTCCACTTCCTTGTATCCAGCCAAGCAGACAAAGCGATCCTGGGGGGTCAAGCCTGCGAGGAGCTACAACTGGTGAAGCGAATCAACACGATCGGAGCAACGCCACTAAAGATGAATAAATCACCAGACACCAAAGAAGAGCTGGTGGAGAAACATGCTGAGGTGTTCACAGGTTTAGGTGAGTTCCCTGGAGTTCACCACATACACATAGATCCAAATGTTACACCTGTTATTCATGCATGCAGAAATGTGCCTCTCTCCATATTGGACTCACTTAAAAAGACAATAGCTGACTTAAAGAACAGAGAAGTGATAACTCCTGTCAATGAGCCCACAGAATGGGTGAACAGTCTGGTTGTTACACAGAAGAAAAATGGTACACTAAGGGTGTGTTTGGACCCTTGTGACCTGAATCGAGCAATCAAACGTCAGCATTACTCCATTCCCACACCTGAGGATGTCCGCAGCAGGCTTGCTGGAAAATCTGTCTTCACCATTCTAGATGAAAAAGATGGATACTGGCAGATTAAATTAGATGAGTCATCCTCAAAACTATGCACATTCAACACACCATGGGGAAGGTATCGCTTTCTCCGTCTGCCATTTGGAATTAAATCTGCAAGTGAGGTGTTTCAGCAAAAGAATTGTGAAACATTTGGGGACATTCCTGGCGTGTTCATCATAGCTGATGACATGATCATTGCAGCGGAAACAGAGCGCGAACATGATGAAATCATACAGAAAGTTATGGAGAGAGCAAAAGCAGCAAATGTGAAATTTAACAAGGACAAGATCCAATTCAAGGTGAACACTGTAAAATATATGGGGCACGTCATCACAGCAGCAGGCCAGAAAGCTGATGACACAAAGATCAAAGCCATAGTGGACATGCCCACCCCAGAGGACAAACAAAGTCTTCAGCGCTTACTAGGGATGACAAAGTTTTTAGCACAGTACATATCAAATGAGGCATCACTCACTGCACCCCTAAGGCAACTACTCAAAAAGGACACTGTGTGGCAGTGGCAGCCACACCACAGTGAGGCGCTACAGACACTCAAAGCTGCCCTCACACAAGCACCAGTTCTGAGATTCTATGACCTCAAAAAACCACTAACACTGCAAGCAGACTCTTCAAAAGATGGACTGGGAGCGTGTCTGCTACAAGAAGGTCACCCTGTGTGCTACGCATCACGAGCACTTACAGACACTGAAAAGAGATACGCACAAATAGAAAAAGAGCTGCTGGCCATTGTGTTCGCCACCAAAAGATTTCACCAATATGTTTACGGGAGACCAGTGACGGTCCAGTCTGATCATAAACCTCTTGAAGTGATCGTACGTAAACCACTTTGCAAAGCACCAGCAAGGTTGCAAGGAATGCTCCTCCAGCTACAGAGGTATGATCTCACTGTTACTTACACACCTGGTAAACACATGTACATTGCTGATGCTCTCTCACGAGCCATAACAAACAACAACAACAACCATGTTGATGAGAATCCCTGTGAGGAGAGAGTTGTGTATGCCATAGAAGCCACAGATGCCTTAAGTGAGGACACACTCAACCAGCTAAAAGAGGCAACTGCAGCAGACAGTGTGTTACAAGCTGTGTGTGAAAAACACATGAATGGCTGGCCCACCCAAATGAAAAGCTTGGATAGATCCCTCCACAGCTACTGGCCAATGCGACATAATATCAGCATACACAGAGACATTGTTATGGTCGGGGACAAAATTGCTATACCGCAAAACTTCAGGAAGGTGATCTTAGAAAAGTTGCATCTTGCACATCAAGGAGTACAGCGCACTAAAGCCAAAGCACGCAAAGTACTGTACTGGCCTGGAATGGCACACGATATACAAACCATGGTTGAGAAATGTGCACAGTGCCAACAAATGCAACCAAGACACCAAGTGGAACCACTTATCCCACATGCAGTCCCAGAGCTACCATGGATGAAACTTGGAGCCGACATCTTTGAGCTGAATGGCCAGTCATATCTGTTGTTAGTGGACTACCTGAGTAAATACCCTGAAGTACTGAATATACCAGACAAAACAGCACGGACAGTGATACAAAAGATGAAGTCTGTCTTCGCACGACATGGGATTCCCAAGGAGATAGTGAGTGATCATGTTCCTTTTGCCAGCTATGAGATGAAATCATTTGCAGCTTCGTGGGAAATAAAACTCACTTTCTCCAGCCCAGGTTTTCCCTCCTCAAACGGAATGGCAGAGCGAGCCATAAAGACTGTTAAACATGCTCTACAGAAAGCAATGCATACCGGCACAGATCCACATCTAGTGCTGCTGTCCCTGAGAAATACACCTGTCACAGGACTGGACATGTCACCTGCTCAAATGCTGATGGGAAGAGTCCTGCGCAGCACACTGCCATGTTCTAGTGCTGTGCTCAAACAATCTACCCCACACAACATTCCCACCAAAATAAGAGACATGCAGACCCGTCAGAAACAACACTTTGATGAGCGTGCAAAGCCACTACCAGTGTTACACCCAGGTAACACAGTGCACATGCAGACACAGCGTGGCTGGGAGCCAGCAGTTGTTATTCACCAGAGAGAGGAGCCACGTTCCTACACGGTTCAAACCCCAGCAGGAAAGATGCTCAGGAGAAATAGGAGACATTTGAGGAAGATTCACCCAAGTTTGTTCAGAAACACTCCTCCTGATGAACAATCTGACCCGGAAGGACAGTCCACTGAGGAACCACCAGGGGAAACAAACACTTCTCCTCCTGCAGCTGTGAACAATGTACCCACATGTTACACACGCAGTGGTCGGGCGGTCAGACGTCCCTCCAGGTACAGGGATGATTGAAGGGACATTTCAGCTACAGTTCATTATGCAGTTGGTTTGTTGGTTTGTTTATTTTAAAAAAAAAAAGAAGAGAAAGGTGAATGTAATGTTTTATGGATGTTCAATGTATCCAATCTGTTTATATATGAAGCAACCTAAATACAGAATACTAAAGGAAAGGAATGTTTATCAAAAGCAAGTTTGCAAATGTTTGATGTTCATACTCAAAAGATCTGGTCAAGAAAATATTTGTATTCTGGAAAAAGAGGGATGTGGTGTATTGTAGTGAAAGCAATACATGCTGTTAAGACTGTGAACACTAGGGGCGCAACGGGGCATTTATGTGTTGTTGTGTTCCAGGCTGTAGAAGAAGAATAAACACGTTGTTGGACCTGAGCTCCGTGGTCTCAGCCTTATAATATAAGCTGCTTGACTATAACCCACAGCTATACCAGATTAACAGAAAGCATAAAGCTACAACAAACACTGTGGAATTCTCAGTACCAGTGGTTACTACAGTAATTTCCTCTCCATCCATAATTTCAACCCAAAACGTTACAAATGGCGCCCAAACATTTTATCCCTGACCTCAGAAGACAGCATTTACCAGCTGATAATTAAACCGTTGTGGTTTCCTTGTGGACGTCCGCCGCCATACCTGCGGGAACAAACCAAACTATCCCAGACACAGCCGACGGAGCTACGAACGGAATCAGCAACGTTGTTTTTGGAATATAATATGGTCCCCAGCCTCATCCCTTAACGGTGTTAACTTTGGATCAACTGCGCCAGCTTGACGTGAGTCAGAGCATGCTTTATCATGGACCTTACCAAGCTCCGCCCAGAAACGCCCCCTAAGCTCCAAGATGGCTGCCCGTCTCCCAAGCGCAGCTTTGTTGTCAATAGAAAACATGGCGTCGACTGACTGCAGGGTATTTTTGAGTCGAATAGTGTATCATTTCTGCCAGATTCCAACAAAATATCAGCCATGACAATGGACAGGGGAACCAACAAGTTCATGTTATTTTTTTTTGTGGACGTTATCAAGTTGTTTGATCCACGCGATGCCTCCAAACAGCGTGCGCGTCACCGCAAATGCTACCGTCTGATGGGGAAAACAGCAGCTCCTCACACGCTCAGGCTCAGCATTATTACAGCTGTGGACAGGATCACTGATGCCTATTGTCCTGCAAGGCTGGGTAAGTCAGGCATTCATGGTTTTGAGGGTTACTTTTGAAATCAGCGATTTCTATTGTTGGCAAAAGTTTGTGTGCCTTGGTCGCAAAGCTAATGCTAACTGTAATCTCCATTCATTCCTTAAGTGGTTGGTTAGCCGTTGCTGCTTTAGCTGCTAAACACGCCGACAGCGACTTTTGTGAGGGCAAACGAGCTCAGCCGTCTGGTGTGTTAGTTAAAATCCAGCCTTCGTGTCACGATTTTGTGCAGTTTTAGGTGAAATCGACAGTAGAGCTCGTTGTGTTAGCTAGCTCATGTGGGGTTAGCGGAGCTGTTTCTTCCCAACTTCCAGGACGTTCAGTGAACTGTGGCTTTCTCTCATCGTGACCGCGTGTTGTTAACTAGCAGGTTTCAAAAGCAGGTCAACCCTTCTCTGCTGGTGAAAGAAATAATTGTTCAGTTTTGTGGTCGTGCACAAGCTTTGATCCGAGCAAGGCATTCAGTTTCACAAACGGTGAATTTTACTTCCACAAATACGGTCAGGGTACCTGACATCTCCTGTACAGATACCCCACTGACGGTGGAGGACAATTTTTCCAGCCCTGACGCAGAAAAAATCTGCACGTATGCTAGCTAGCAATGTAAGTAGCATGTGGTGCCGGTCTCACAAACGCTACCGTAGCGTTTGTTTTGTGAGACCGGCACGCACGTGGAAGCTGCGCTGTGACGTGTATGGGTATTAGCCAATGAAACGCGGCCCTGTGGGCGGAGCTTGGTAAGGTCCATTGCTGAAAGTGCATGGGTGAGCAGCAGAGTGAAACGGAAAGCCCCTCATCAGCTGAGCCTGAGAGCCACGCTAAAGAAAGAAGAAAAAAAAACTGCCTCTTCTAAAACAGTCTTTGAAAGTCACGTTTTTTCATGGAACTCAGCTCTGCACTGGATCAAACCTGCATGATTTTTAAAATCCTCTGAGAAGATACTGAACTGAAGCTGGGTATGGTGGAAAATAAAAATAAAAAGAGAAAGACTGAACTGAAACTGTGAGTACTGCATTTAAAAAAAAAGAGAGAGACTGAACTGAAGCCATTAGTATTGGAAAGAGAAAAAAAAAGAGAGAGACTGAGCTGAAACTGTGCCTGGGTGTAAAAAAAAAAAAAGACTGTTGAAAGTATTTCCTTGCTACATACAGTATTCTTGGGATCATTTTAATTATACAGCTTTGGGTTCAGATAAGTGTGCATTATGGCCACTCATCCTGACTTGACTGATCTGTGTGATGATATAGACTTCAGGTTGCTTCCAAATCAAAACATGACCAGACACAATACCTCTGACCTTGAACATAAAGTACAAAGTTTAAAAGCAGAAGTGGACATGCTTCAACAATGCCTGCATGATTCTTTGGATCTCCAGAAAAATATTTTGGAGCGTTGGACTCAACAAACAAAAACTGCCTCTAGAGTCCCAACTACTCAGGTTACTCAACCTTTTCCTCAAGCATCATCTACTCCATATGTGTCTAATCTGCACACCAGAAAAAAAGAGCAATACAACCCAGCACCCGACCACATTCGGTCCTCGAGGGGTTCACCTCAGACCGATTTGGATTCACTAGAGCTAATTAATACCACCAGAGTCCTCACTGCCGCTTTACACCAAGCAAAACTACAACCCTCTGTGTTCACTAATGATGGTGGTGTCCACCCAGAAGAATGGCTACAATCTATCAAGGCTTATAAGACCTCATTGGACTTAACAGACACACAGATTCTCAAAGAACTGCCACATTTCCTAGCTAAGGAACCAAGGAAGTGGTTTAGCGTCCTTAGCTCTCATGTATCTACTTGGACTGAATTCTGTGAACTTTTCAGAACTGTGTTCTTACCTACTGACAACCAGGAGAATATTATGAGAGGTATTTTAGACAGTTTTCAGCACCCCGAAGAACCTCTCCCCACGTTTGTGACCCATATGCTCAGTGAGTTCAAAAAACTAAGGAGCCCTCCATCCGAGCAAGAACAGATTGACCTTATCTGTAAACATGCAGTAGAGAAATACAGGGTGGCACTGTATGGAACACCTGTCAGATCAGTAATGGATTTGGTGCTGCGGGCCCATGAACTGCATTCTGTTCTCGGCACCAACCTGCGGCAGACGTCAAGAGTCCAAGGGAAAAATAGAACTGATGGTGGAACCTATTGCTTTAGATGTTCCATGCCTGGCGTTACATCCCGCACATGCCCGAACTGTTCCACTGAGTACGAAGGAGCTCGACATTCCACGAGACCTATGAGAGAGCGTCCACAAACTCCACCTGCGGAACCAGAAAGCGCTGACGCGACGAGAGAAACCAATCCTGCGGGTAGGAGACAGGGAAACTTCAGGGGGGGAGAGTTTTTCACAGGGCCAACCCTCCCCCCAGTCAGTAACTCCGCCCTCATTGCCTGTGTCAAGCCCAAGTTCACCACCCATGCTCAATCATGTTGAAGATGGAACTTCACAATCACCTTGGAACACCCCTTTCAGAGTTAAAGTGAACTTCAAAGGAACAGCTCTGGAGGCCACATTAGACACAGGTGCGTCACTTTCAGCAGTAAATGCAGACTTGATTCCCGAAAAGACCCAAAACGTCTCGTTAAAGAATCAATGGCACTCCCCTCCCATAAGACTGGCCAACAGCACGGACTGCAATCCGTTAGGAGTAACCTGGTTGACCATTGGATTTATGGGCAAGTCAATCTACCAACGATTTGTGATAGTACAAGACCTATCATCCCCCTTGTCCTTGGGATGGACTTCATGACTCGCACGTCGTTAACAATTCATGTACCAACCAGAACAGTAATTATGGATAACAATCCCCCATTTCTGGATGAACCATGTGAAAATGACTTTGTGGAGACTGACCTTGAGTGTGGGACGATGACTCTACAGAACACTCCAACACTATCACTTAACGAGAAAGTCGAAGAAGCTAACTTGAGTGCTACAGAAAAAGCAAGACTGTTGAAGTTGTTGGACAACTACAGTATTCTGTTTGATGGTCACCTAGGCCGCACTTCTCTGGCAGAACATGTCATTATCACTGGGGATGCAAAACCAATTAACCTACCACCTTACCGCTCCTCACCAGCAAAAAAACAAATCATTGAAGAACAAATACAAAAGATGCTGAAGGATGACATCATTGAACCAGCGTCTGGACCATGGGCGGCTCCCGTGGTCATTGTGAACAAACCCCCTCGTGAACCACGGTTTTGTGTTGACTTCCGAGGTCTAAATCAACTGACTGTGAAGGACTCTTACCCACTCCCACGAGTGGATGAATCATTGGACTTTTTGGCAAGAGGAAAGTTTCTGACAACATTAGACCTTGCTCGAGGTTACTGGCAAGTCCCCATCGCTGAACAAGCTAAATCAAAGACCGCATTCATCACGCATTCTGGCCTGTTTCAGTTCAAGGTCCTCCCTTTTGGCTTATGTAATGCCCCTGCGACTTTTCAACGACTCATGAACAATGTCCTGGCTGGCCTGATTTATAAGTCATGTACAGTGTATTTAGATGATATTGTTGTCGCATCACCAACTTTTGAGCAGCATCTACTTGACTTAGAGGAGGTCCTTAACAGGCTTAAATCTGCTAACCTCTCATTGAAACTGAGCAAATGTCAATTTTGCCTTACAGAACTCACCTTCCTCGGCTACCGAGTCACACCATCCGGTATTCACCCTGACCCCGACAAGGTAAGAGCCGTGACCGAATTTAAAGTACCAACCACGACAAAACAGGTGCGACAGTTCCTTGGCTTAACAAGCTACTATCGTCGCTTTGTACGGGACTATGCCAGCCACGCAGAGCCACTCTTCGCCCTCACAAAAAAAGATGTGCCGTTCGACTGGAGCGACAGGTGCCAAGCAGCTGTCGACTTCCTAAAACAATCCATAACTTCAGCACCAGTACTGAAGTTTCCAGATTTTACGAGTCCCTTTTTTATTCATACCGATGCATGTGATGCGGGACTTGGGGCAGCATTGATGCAGAAGGAGGAGAACGGACAAGATGTAGCTGTGGCTTTTGCTAGCCGCGCGCTACATAAGTCAGAAAAGCCCTATTCAACGCCAGAAAAAGAATGTCTGGCTGTTATCTGGGCATTGGAACACTTCCGACCTTATGTTGAAGGTCTACATGTAACTATTTTCACTGACCACAGCAGTCTCAAATGGTTGATGTCTCGACCCAATCCCTCTGGTAGACTTGCCAGATGGTCACTTCGCCTTCAGGACTTTGACTTCAGCATCATCCACAAACCTGGAGAACGTAATAAAGTGCCTGATGCCCTTTCACGTAATCCCCTCCCAGATGTGGATGCACCAATAGATCTTCTTCCTCCCTATGCCACGATTGGAAGCATGGATCTTCGTGCTCTGCCTCCTGTAATTGTGTCAGACCGTCCTCATGTTCGCCAGCTACAACTGGAGGACCCAGTCACAAGCACCTTGCTCCAGCAACTCGAAAACGACCAACCGAGGGAAGAGGATAACCAAGATCTGCAAAACTACACTGTGCAAGATGGACTATTATATTTTATGGATCCAAAAACAAAGTGTGGTCTTCACCAGTGATGTCAGTAACGCGTTACAAAGTAACGCGTTACTCTGGTCGGACCACTTTTTTCAGTAACTAGTAATCTAACGCGTTGCTTTTCAAACTGCAGTAATCAGATTAAAGTTATTTTCTCCAAATTATTGTGCGTTACTTAGTTATTTGTCATTTTCTGTAGTACTGTAAATAATTTAATTTTATTTCGCCAATGCGTCTCGGGGGAGAGCGATAAAAAAAAAGACAGGAGTGACGTCAGTCTATGCGACCGCCCGGTGTCTTGTAGCACACGTTAGCATTAAGCTAGGTTTAGCATCTCGCTGCGGTCTCCTGTTTGTTTGGGAACGTTGTGACTTGTTAAAAACACGAGCGCACATCCAAAACGGTGTGTGGACTTTGTTTCACGGAGACTGGATCTGCAGCAGACAACACGTCTAACTTGAACGGACTTAACGACGTGATCCGAACGTGAACGAGGAGCAGCTTGTAAACACTGCTAACAGAGCAGCAGCAGCAAACAGCCTTCAGGTTGGTCAGATCAGTCAATAACACAAACTGTAGGACATTTTAAAGCTCTGGATCTACGTCTGAAATGTTGTTGTTGCTGTGCAGGCTTTAAATTAACTGAGCGTCTCTAAAACGTCTTCCATCACGTCCATCATCATGTCAACACCAGCCAAAAAGTTAATCACTTTATGAAAAAACTGATGTCAACAAGTCCTGGAGCTGAATAAATCCCTGCCCTGATGATGACCGAGAGATCCAACCACAAGAAGAGGTATTGTTCTTTTATTAATAATTAACCTTTTTAATTTAAAATGATAATCTTATTAACTATTTTTATTTTTTTACCTGTTTGTGTTATTTCCAGTCTGAGACAGAGGAAGCAGCTGTCTTTTTCCTCTTGAGGGACATCCACCTGCAGCTAAGAAGCGTGTGATGATGACCCTGATGCATGCTCAATAATCCAGGTAGAAAAATCTAAAAATGCTAAGTCTGGTCCTCTGGACATTCAAAAAACAAAACAGAACAAAAAAAATTGTAGAAACGTTTTATCTTTTGTCCAAAAGACTTCCTCAGTCTGAGATGCTGTATTCATCTCAATCTTATAAATACTGTAGCACCCTCTCACAGTGGATGAACCAGTTTGCTGCTGACAGCTGAAACCAGCTGCTCACGGACCATCAGCCTAACAATGGATAGTTAGCAGCACCCTGATGGTTGTTTGCTATTCACAGAGGGCTGAGTGATACTAGCAATAACAGCATTGTAAGAGGGGGACAGTTGAACCCAGAGGCCTCCACCCCTGTTTAATGATGGATGGTTTCTTTTCACAAAGATGGCCTCCTTTACTCCTCTCTCAAACCATCGTTCCTCTCTATCAAGGATGTGAACATCTTCATCCCTGAAAGAGTGACCGCTGGCCTGGAGATGAGTGTAGACCACAGAGTCCTGACCTGATGATGTTGATCTTCTGTGCTGGACCATCCTTTTGGCCAGTGGCTCATGCTTTTATTTATTTTCATACAAACGTATTGTTTACTTGACACATTTTCAAAATAAACATTTTATAAGTCTTTTTTGTAAAAATATTATTTGTTTAGTGAAGTCAAGAAAGACTACTGTATTTTGTTTTTTGAATATTTATTAGTAATTATTTTATTAAAACATTTAAATTTTTTATGTATTGTGACAGAGGGTTCTTGTCAGCGGCTGCTGAAAGTAACTAATAAAGTAACTTAGTAATCTAACTTAGTTACTTTCCAAATCAAGTAATCAGTAACTTAACTAAGTTACTTTTCCCAAGGACTAATCAGTAACTTAACTAAGTTACTTTTTCAATGTAACTATGCCATCACTGGTCTTCACCCACTTAAGCAGATTAAACTTTTTGCCCCAACTGCACTCCGTAGTTATTTGTTCAAGTATTATCATGATCACCCTACAGCTGGACACCTGGGCATCGCAAAAACTCTGGCACGCTTGCGTCTCAGATTCTTCTGGCCAAACATGAACACTGACGTAAAGAAATATGTAATGTCATGTGGGGCATGCCAAGTCACTAAACCTACCCAAAGAAAACCAGCAGGCCTAATGGTCCCAATCCAACCACAAAGACCGTGGGAGTACACAGGTGTGGACTACATTGGCCCACTACCCCGCACACAAAGGGGAAATGCGTATATCCTTGTTTTTGTGGACTATTTCTCCAAATGGATTGAAGTGAACGCTGTGAGGGAAGCAACAGCTCAAGTTGCTGCTAATAAGTTCATCACTGACATATTTGCCAGACATGGTTCTCCGTCCTACCTTATTTCAGACAGGGGAACGCCTTTCATCAGTGAACTGTTTGAAAATGTTGTGGCGACACTTGGGACTGAGCACAGACTGACAACGGCTTACCATCCTCAAACCAATGCAACTGAACGGGTAAATCGCACATTGAAAACAGCTATTAGAGCATATATTGGGGACAAACACACTTCCTGGGACAAATATCTTCCTCAGATCTGTTTCGCACTACGTACAGCACCTCATGAGAGTACAGGCCTGAGCCCAGCAATGATGCTCTATGGACGAGAGTTGGACACCCCCTTGGACCTCATCACACAACCGTCGTGGGAAGGAATGGACGATCCTGAGACGTCTTGCTCAGATCACCTGAGGGCTTCGATCCAAGATGCTCATGACCATGCTAGTACGGTTCTAGCAGAAAGCCATACAAGGCGAAAACATTACTACGACCTAAGAAGACGCCCGGTCTCTTTTAAAGTTGGAGATTTGGTCAGAGCAAAATCACACCCAAAGTCGGATGCATCATCTAACTTTTCAGCAAAACTGGCACCCCTTTTCACGGGTCCCTATCGTATCT
>JBBPBX010009765.1:0-19576 GCA_038048925.1 Garcialebias charrua | reverse complement strand
CCTCGGTCCTGGGATTTGATTTGATGTGTATTTATTCATTTTAAAAGAACAATACAAAACAGTTTCATCAGATACAAGAATACAAGTAGGATAAAATGAAAGGAGCAGAAAGAAGAAGAAATCTTATTATGTCTGCCCCTTATTTCACAATTTGAAAACTTGGTTATATCAGGCTTGGAAATAAAGCTTAGGTCCTACGCAAGAGCTACTGATGGCACTGTACCTACGGAAGACGCATCACATGAAGATCTGCAGACGTTGGAAAAACAAGTAGTCTCTTTTTTGCAAGACAAAGATATTAATATTGATTATGATGACATTTTAACTTGTTACACTTTACCTAACAAAGCAGACAAACGTAAACCAGCAGTTGTTATCATATCTGTAAATAGGAAATCAAGGAATGGTATGATTATGCAAGCAAGACATTTAAAAGGGACAAAAGTCTATATAAACGGACATCTAACAAAAAAGAATAGCAGTATTGCTCGAGAAGCAAGGTTGTTAAAGAAAAAGAAAAAAATTGCAGCAACATGGACAAGGAACGGAAATGTGTAGAAAAAGGTAAAAGAAGGACAACAAGCTAAAATTACAAGAACACTGCAGGAATTGGAAAAATATTGATTAGATGACTATGTCAACACATATTAGTTTGGTGAAAGAACATCTCTATCTATGATGGAGGTTGGCAATCATGAATTGAAAATATATATAGTCTTGATGATGAGATTGATGCAAGTTTCTTTCCGGTCACAAAGGACTGTGAATATTATATTGTGAAAGAGTTTAATGATTTATGTTCAACAAAGTCTGGGTTATCATTAATACACTTCAATAGTATGAGTTTGAATGCTAATATTTCTATGATAACGGATTACTTGAAATTATTATTTAATAGGACTTTTACAATAATGGCGTTTACCGAAACATGGCTCAATGAAGAAAATATGGACAGTGCCTATATCAAGGGGTATAAATTATATAATATGAACAGAAATAATAGGAAAAGTGGTGGTGTGGCTCTATTTGTGAATAATACAGTAAATTGTAAACTAATTGATGAAATGTCAATTATTGATGATAATATAATTAAGATGATAACAATAGAAATAAATAACACATGATAACATTAGAAATAAATAACACAAACGATAAAAACATCATAATTAGTTGTGTATATCGAGCACCTAGCTCTAATGTTGAATTCTTTATAGATAGAATCATAGAACTACTTGAAAAAAATTGTAATAAAACATTATTTTTATGTGGAGATTTTAACATTGATTTAGGGAATACAAGATATTTTAATAATAGTACATTTATGGACTCCATGAATACATTAAATCTTTACCCACTGATATCACGACCAACTAGAATCACAACTCATAGTGCTACAGTAATCCACAATATATTTACAAACATAAATAATGAAGATGTAACTAGTGGTATTTTGATGACAGATCTGAGTGATCACTTACCGTTTTTTACTATCTATAACAAGTATCATAATACTATGAAATCAATTACTAACACAAATAGAATAATAAATACATCTAAAAAAGATTTAGATAAACTAAAGCAAGATCTCGTTAATCAAAATTGGGAAAATGTGTATGTTGACGATGTAAATAAGTCATATGATATATTCATGAATATTTTGGAATTTCTCTATGAAAAACACTGTGTGCAAAACAAAATTATGCCAAGAAGAAAATAGTTGACCAACCATGGATGACTAATGGATTGAGGAATGCATGCAAAAAGAAGAATCATTTATACTCATGTTTTCTGAAATGCAAAACACAGAAAGCAGAAGATAAGTATAAGAAATGTAAAAATAAATTGGTAGGGATCTTAAGGAAGCATAAGAAAGAACATTATAGTGACGTTGCACAGAAGTGGTGGTAATATAAAGGCGACATGGAAATTAATAAATAATGTCTTGAAAAAACATACAGTAAGAATCAATACTTCACATAATTTTGTAGTAGACAATGAAAAAATAAATAATAATGATGAGATTGTTAATAAATTCAATCAATATTTTACAGAGGTTGGTACAAACCTTGTAGCAAAAATACCTAGAGTTCATAAAAATGTTACATACTTGATTGAAGATTGCTTACATAGTATGTTCCTTAATGGAACAACTAATGATGAAATAATGAATATGGTTAATAAAATGGCTGACAAAAAATCCAAGGATTATATGGACATGGATATGACATTTGTAAAGAATATAATAGGTCATGTGATTGTGCCATTTACATATATTTGCAATTTGTCTTTTACAACTGGAATGTTTCCCAATCGAATGAAAATAGCAAAGGTGGTTCCTATTTTCAAAAGTGGTGATACATGTTTGTTCAATAACTACAGACCAATATCTTTGTTACCACAGTTTTCAAAAATATTAGAAAAATTATTTGTTATTACCGGTAGATTGGACAAATTTGTTGACAAACATAATATTTTGAAAAACAGTCAATATGGGTTCAGAACAATGAATTCCACATCTATGGCTCTTATGGATTTAATTGAAAAAGTTGCAACTGCTGTGGATCAAAGACAATACTGTATTGGTGTGTTTGTAGACTTGAAGAAAGCATTTGATACTGTTGACCACTCAATACTTATTGATAAGTTGCATAGTTATGGTATCAGAGGATTGGCGTTACAATGGATACGTAGTTACTTGAAGGAAAGAACACAGTTTGTTCAAATAGATGATGTGAAATCTGAGTATAGCACAATCACATGTGGAGTCCCACAAGGATCGGTGTTGGGACCAAAGTTATTTATTTTATATATTAATGATTTGGTAAAGGTGTCTGGTCTTCTTCAATGCATCTTATTTGCTGATGATACTTCATTTTTTACTTTTGGTAAAAGTATTGAACAAACAATGGAATTAATGATGACTGAACTTGACAAATTTCAGTTCTGGTTTAAACTTAATAAATTATCATTAAATTTAGATAAACCAATTATATGATTTTTAGTAATAAAGATAAATCTATTGATGTTTCATTTAAAATTGATGGTTCTGAAATTTGTAGAGTCCATGAGGTCAAGTTTTTGGGTGTTATAATTGACAAAAAATTATCTTGGAAACAACATATAAGTTCTGTCAGAAAAAAAAATTTCTAAATCTATTTCAGTATTTTATAGAGTTAGAGAGCTATTGAATGACAAGGCATTGTATCTGTTATATAATACACTTATTGTTCCACATATGATTTATTGTGTTGGTGTTTGGGGTAAGGCGTGTAGATCAATTACAAAACCTATTTTTGTTTTGCAGAAGAGAGTTATAAGAATTATTACCAGAAAACCTTATCGTCATCCAACAAGTACGTTATTTTATCAGATGAAATTACTGAAGTTTTACGATCTGGTGGATTATAATATTTTGTTAATGATGTATAGAGCTCATCATAATGTATTGCCTTTGAATGTTCAAATGTATTTTGTAAAACGATTGAGTTGTTATAATCTCAAGGGAACTGATATGTTTGTTATGCCTAGGTATAGGACTAGTTTGAAAGGAAGGACTGCAATAGTTCAGGGAGTTAGGTTATGGAACGAAGAGGAAACTGACATTAAAGCTGCTATATGTAACTTTTCTAACAATATATTTTTAACATATTTCTTCACTCTGTCACTAGATTGATGTTAGAGAGGTAATCTCTGAAAAAAACAAAAAAAAAATATTGTCCCCTTGCTTCTCCAGGTGGTAAATAAGCATTTCTAAAAAGAAAAAGTGACCCGCCATTTTCCAGCCAATAAAAACAAAGTTTGTAACCAGCCAATAAAAACCGAGCTTGAATTTGAATCAGCCAATAAAAACAGAGCTTGAATTTGAATTTTAACAGACCACAAGGGGGCAGAGCCATATATGGCTCTGAGGGGGAGGGATCAGAATGCTTTGCTTGTTGAAATTTTTTCTAAGTGCTGCAGTTCTACAGAAACTGCAGACTGAACCTTTAAATAAGCTAAATCAATAATTATATTTAAAAGAAAGATCAAGGATACATTGTTAAGGAAATATGTTTAATGAAGACATGAGTTTAAATAGTAATTATTGTGATTAAGGGAGTTAATGAGTTATCCGATTTTCTTTTTTTGTATTTAATTAATTTGTTTGTTTGAATTGTTTGTTAGAAAATAAGGGGCAGATACAATAAGATGTTTTTCTTCATATGCCACCTTTCATTTAATATTTTAATTTTCTTGTTATCTGTGTGTTAAATTGTTTTATTTTGTGTTTTTATTATAATAAAATGAATGAATCAATAAATAAATAAATAAACAATTTGTTCAAACAATGATAACCTTCAAACTACATAACAAAATGAATAATTCTACTTATTTTTCTAACTATAATACACAAACACACTAAGCTACATCATATATAGTTTTTTAGCAAGTCAGTTTTTACCTTTTTCTTAAATGTATACATTGGTTTTGCATTTTTAACATCACTCTCCAGAACATTCCACAATCCAACTCCCTGAATTGAGGTAGACCGTTCCTTTAAGCTGGTTCTGAATTGTGGTTTGATGAATATCTCTGTCCCTTTGAGATTGTAATAACTTTGTCTTTTTATAAAATTTCTTTGGCTATTTAAAGGCAATGTGTTATTATGAGCCCTATACATAACTGATAAAATACTATAATCTACCAATTCATGGAATTTCAATAAATTTAGCTGAAGAAACAAAGTGTTTGAAACTTCACTCACTTTACAGATCTCAACATCTTCAATTTCAAATGGATCATCAACAGTTCTCTTTTTGTTACTGAATATCATGTAATTAGTTTTATCTAAATTCAATGACAATTTGTTTAGTTTAAACCAAGTTTGTATTTTTATAAATTCTGTTTTCATTATATCCAAAATCCGTTTTATGTCTTTACCCAAACATAAAAATGTTGTGTCATCGGCAAAAAGAACACATTTAAGGAGTCCTGACACATTTACTAAGTCATTCACATATAAAATAAATAACTTTTTTCCAAGCGCAGAGCCCTGAGGAACTCCACAAGTGATATCACGGAGGTCAGATCTAACATCATTTATTTGCACAAACTGTTTTCTATCTTTCAAATAGCTAGATACCCACTGTAATGCTGGTCCTCTAATACCATAATTATTTAGTTTTTCAAGGAGAATGGTGTGGTCAATGGTATCAAATGCTTTTTTTAGATCAACAAAAACAGTACTGTTTATGATCGACAGCAGTATTTATTTGTTCAATTAAATCCATGAGAGCCATTGATGTATAGTTTTTCCTCTAAACCCATACTGACTGCTGTTTAAATATTTTGCTTATCAATAAATTGATCCAATCGGGTCACAAATCTTTTTTTTTTTTTCAAATTTTTGAGAACTGTGGTAACAAGGATACTGGCCTATAATTATTGAGTACATATTTATCACAATTTTTAAAAAGAGGAATTACCTTTGCTACTTTCATATTATCTGGAAATATTCCTGTTGAAAATGATAAATTACACATATATGTAAACAGTTCAATAACATAACTCATTGTGTATTTTACAAACATCATATCCATGCCCACCCAGTCTTTTGATCTCTTGTCTGAGAGATTTTTCACCATTTTCATAATTTCCTCTTTTTCAGTTCCATTAAGAAAAATACTGTTGGTGCAACTTTTAATTGAATGACACACATTGTTGTCTACTTTTGGTATTTTAGCTGCAAGGCTTGATCCAATATTTACAAAATATTGATTAAATTCATTTACAATATCATTCTCATCATGCATTTCCTTGTCATTTTTCACAAAATATTTTGAAATGTTCGTTTTTGCTTTATGACTTTTTTGACCATCATTTATAGCTCGCCATGTTATTTTCATGTCACCATTACTTTTGTTTAATAAATCACTATCGTATTCCTTCTTGTTTTCTTATAATCTTTACCATTTTATTTTTATATTTTTCTTCAGCTTGTTGTGTTCTCGTTTTTAAGAAGCATGAGTACAAGTAAAAACATTTTAACAAGCATTTCTCAACCCTTTAGTCATCCAAGGTTGGTCGACAATATTTATTTTTCTATGATTTCTTTGCACACAATTATTTTCATACAGAGCTTCTAAAATGTTCATAAATTCATCATATGATCTAACATCATCAATATACACGTCCTTCCAGTTTTGTTTCTGTAAATCATCTTTTAATTGATCCATAGCTTTTTGATGTGTTTATTTATTTTTTCTTAATTGTAACTTATGTTGTAATGCTTTGATCATTTCTATAGATAGTGAAAACTGGTAAGTGATCACTTAAATCAGTTGTTAAGATACCACCTGTCACATCCCCATTTGTTATATTTGTGAAAATGTTGTCAATTATCGTAGCACTATGAGTTGTAATTCTTGTTGGTTTTGATATCAACGGATAAAGATTTAAACTATACATTGAATTTAGAAATGTGCTGATGTTATTTGAATCTGTTTTATTTCCAAGGTCAATATTAAAGTCTCCACACAAGAAAACTTTTTTGTTGAATCTCTTTTCCAATAGTTGCATGATTTTATCAGTGAATATTTCTATATTTGATCCTGGTGATCGATATACACAACTTATGGATATGTTTTTAGCATTTTTGTTTATTATTTCTATTGTTATTATTTCCACAAGATTGTCAAAAATGATCGACATTTCATTAATTATTTTACATTTTATTTTCATTTTTTTAACAAATAGAGCTACTCCACCACCTTTTTTATTGTTTCTGTTTAAATGTTATAATTCATATCATTCGATGTGAACATTATTTTTGTTTTCATCATTAAGCCATGTCTCTGGACAAAACCAGGATGTAAACTAATGCCAACAAACACCGTTAACAAAAATAAGCTACACCAAACAACTCAATAAACGTTCCAGGAACTCGGACGAGCCACCAATTGTAATAGAATAAATGATGCTTGTAAGGTATTTAAACACTTACTGAGCCACCATTATTGGATGCGCAGTTTAGCAGACTTTAATCTTGCACAAACTGCCACCAAAGTGCGAGTTCTTCCTTTTTCCGATACTAAATTGTTTTTACTGTGATTAATCAGAAATGTAATTTCACGCTTAGACTTCAATTTATGTTGGTCTACCAAAAAAATAGACCTTTTATTGAAACTATCACAAGAATTACATTAAACATTTGTATCGATATTAGCTCTGATTTAATAACTACGTTGACAAGAATTCAAATTAAAACAAACAGACAATTAAAACTTAACTGTTGGCACATTACTTGACAGATTAATAGCTTATGAAAAATAAGAAATAGGAGGAAGGAGTTCTGGAGCTAAGTTAAGCTAAAGTTGTTTACTTTGAACCAGACTGGGTGACACCGTTTCCCCCACACGAGCAGACTGCTGGGCTCCCGCACGCTCAAACACACCACGGCTCATTACCTGTTGGAGGTTCGTCTCTTGGAGACAAGAGTGGAGAAGTTTGTGGACACACACGTGGATGGGTTTGTCCAGTGGCCGTCCAGTTGGACTTCAGCGTGAGTGTGCTGATTCACGATACGAGGAACTCGCCTCCCTCGGCAGGGACCAACGGTCGAGCGCACAGACTGACTTTCAAAATAAAACTTTAGAAAACAAATTCTTCCAGAAGTGTGACAGGATCACAGTAAGGCTTTGCTATGATCCTAGCGGAGACGTGGGTCGTTGACATATGACCGGGCCGACTCCAGCTTTCCCAGGGAAGAGAAACAGTTGCAAGTAGTTCTCCTCCAAAAACTAACTTCCAAATAGGAAGTGCCCATTATATGGGGGAGGTGGGGTCTCCCCACCTCCTCAACGGCTACAGGCTGGTTAACAAAATAAAAGATGGAAGTATGATCCCATAGGCAGAAAGTCTCTTGACGGACAACAGGAAAACTGTTTACATAAATCAGCCAGATGGCCTGCCTGTGAGCACAGCTAATGTTATGTCTAACTTCATAGACAACACAAAAGAAGCTGCAAGTTAAACGTTTACTCTGACCTTGTGCTTTAGATTCAAAGACTGCTTGCTTCTGCAGAAATAAACCAGCCGAAGGGTCAAAGTCATGCAAGTAACAGATCATCATTGAAATGACAAAAATACTGTTTGATCAATTCTGAATTAACACACATTAAAGAGAAAGTTCAATCTGATTAATTAGTGTCCATTAATCCATAATAATTGTTAACCAATATAGAGTCCACTTGTCCTTGAGAAACTCCTTGAGAGTTTCAAGAAGGTGTAACACTGAGAGTTTCAGAGAGATGTGGAGAGGCCCATATCCCATACGGACATGAGAGTGCTGTATCCCTACAGTCCCCCTTTTTGGAAATCATCGCCTGTCCTTGGGGATGAGTTCCAACACGAAAGGATACCACCGAATGTCTCTGACCTCTATGTAATCCAGCAAGTGGAAAAAGAAAAATCAAAAAGTTCAAAATTATACTCCCATAATGTTTTTGGAAATTCCATACTGTTCGTAGGTAATCCCTTTGCGGTAAGCTTTCAATCCTTTGGAAAACATAGTCTGTTAACCCATGGAAAACTGAGTCTGTGATCCCTTGGAAACAAAGTCTTATAATCCACAACGGTAAATCCACAACGATGGGGGTTATTGATTTCATCAGCAAGAATGGTTTTTAATCAGCATGTAGAGGGGATCCCTCGATTGAAGCAGAGGAGGCGGGCCTTGGATGAAGGTTGAAGACCAACGTTGGATCAGCAGGTCCCCACATCGAAGGTTGCAGGCTGGATGGCTTCCAGTCGGTGCCACCCTGGTTCAATGTGTCATGCAATTATGTGGTTTTAGGTGGGCTTATGATTGGGATTCTACATTAAGCCTTACCTATATGCACCTGGTATGTAAGCTATCATGGATTAGATCAGCTACAATTACCAATTAAGGGGTGGATCAATGCTGTAAAAATCAGAAATAGGGATCTATACCTATAGAAATGTGGAGGGCTTCTGTAACGAAGGCCTCTTCATTCAAACTATTCCTCCATTCATTATTTAGTTTAGGTTAAACTAAAATAAAAAAATGAAACTAGTTTGGTCTAAATGTCTGTTGTCTTTTAGACGAACGACGCAAGATTTGGTAATCCCTAAAAATTTTGAAGTCTATGGCGAGACTCATCAAAATGAATAGATCTAGAATAGAAACGATCGCATCGGTTCTACATAAATGATTGGGAGATCAGTGTAGATTATAGTACCTTAAGTAGTATTAATCTACTATGACTCATCAAAGATTGAGATCTTTAACAAAATGAACAGCATGTTGGCATAGTTAAAATCCATTTAAGTCTTCAACTAATCAACAATCAAAACCTCTTTTGGCTGGGAGTGTTCAGAAAACAATAACAACTTCAATAACACAAAAGTAGCAATCAAGCAACTAAACACAACGTTTCACTACGTCAAACTCACTCTGGTCGTCAGATTCCAACGTGTTACACACAAGAAAAACAGTTCTTAGCTTTATAACCGATGTCAATTAAATCCTGCAGATTTAAACGGTTGTTAAGGTTAGTTTTTGTTGTGGGTTTTATGCTTAGCGTGTCTAAGTTCTAGTTGGAACGGTTTCTTTTCGCAACTAGAATAGTTTAAACTGTTTAGTTTATTTACTATCCTGTGCTTGGACGACCTTCTTTTCCCATGAAGTCTGTGAGTTTGCGAGATCTTTGTCGTTTGTGGGGTTATTGAAATCTTTGTCCTTGACATGGGCATGGCCTAACATCACCCCCCTGTGGTCATGAGGGACCAAGCACACGGGTGTGGACGTCCGTCCATGGGCACGAGTTAGGATGCCATTGTTTAGTTTAAGCTGTTCGCGCAGTTTATGGGGAACCTTGTACAGGAACCTTATAGGTCTCGGCCAACGTACCTCTGTACGTTTACCTCTTTCTGCGTAATGCAGGTGTGTCACAACTGTCGGCGCCGTCGCAGGCGTGTCTCTGTCGTTGTGATGTATGTCTTCCCACTTCATGACTGAAGGGGTGCTCTTTGAGTCTGTCAGAACTATGTCATCTCTGAGTAGTTCTAGATTCAAATGCTCTTGAACCAAGGTTTCATAGAAAGCTTGGCTGATGACTGAATTACCTGTCCCAGAGGACAGCACAGCGTTCTCGGTGTGTGATCCTTGGATCTCTACACCGTCCTCTACCTGTGGTAGGAAGTGTGAGTCTGCCCCCCTTTTGTTTGAGGAGGGGTCCTCAAAATCAGTAACAATGAAGTCCAAGTGACTGTCAGCGTGTTGTAGACTGTCACTACGTGGGCTCAGATGTCCTTGAACCAAGACTTCACTGAAAGCTTGGCTGTATGCCGAATTACCTGTCCCACAGGACAGTACAGCGTCATCGGTGTGGGACTCTTGGATCTCCACACCTTCTTCTACCTGTGGTAGGAAGTGTGAGTCTGCCCCCCTTTTGTTTGAGGAGGGATCCTCAAAATCTGTAACAATGAAGTCCAAGTGACTGCCAGCGTGTAGCAGACTGTCACCTTGTGGGCTCAGATGTCCTTGAACCAAGACTTCACTGAAAGCCTGGCTGTTTGCCGAATTACCTGTCCCATAGGACAGTACAGCGTCATCGGTGTGGGACCCATGGATCTCCACACCTTCTTCTACCGGTGGTAGGTAGGGTTCAGTGAGCGCTGAAGGTGTCAGCTCGCAGAGGAGGTCCTCGTGATGGGCCAGAGTCTGGTCCACCTGTAGAGTCTCCTCTGTCTCACCTGTACATGAAGGATCACTTACCGGGTTTGTGGTCTCGGTTGGGGAACCCCTTTTTACCTCAGCGGTACCTGCTGTTAGACAGTCAGTGTCCTGACCTTGGGGAGGCACCTCGATTGGCAGAGGACTGCTCACTGTGGCCCACATTGTCTGACTGCCATAATCTATAATCGCTTCAAAGCGACTTATAAAATCTTGGCCGACCAGAAATGGGCAGGAGTCCACCGTAGACACATGTACCGGATGGCAAATTGTCGTCTCACCCATCTGCATGTGAACCATGGCAATAGCTGTCAGGGTTGTACCCATTTCTGAGAGTCCTTGCAACTCTATAGCACATTCTGTCAGGGGTATCTCTCTGCCAACACTGTTAGCGGCGGTCCGTAGCCTCTCAAACAGCTCGGCTGACATGATAGTCACATCTGAGCCGCTATCCAGGAGTGCCTCACGCGCGAAGACCCCTTCCAGTCTGAGTGGCAGGTAAGCTTTCTTAGCGCGCCCCATTCTCATAAACTTACACAGAAACCTTCTAGGTTTAAGCACACACCTCTGTGTACGCGTAACTCTGTCTGCGTAATCGTCGTAGCTGTCAGCATCATGATGGCTGTCTGCCTCATGACCTTCAGGATGCGGATCTTCAGCAATTTGTTTGCTGTCAGCATCTATGTCAGTGTCGACGTTGTTGTTGTCAACTGTGTGCACTGAGTTGTAGCAAAAGGCAGTGCTGCGCGTCGCTTCATCAGGATGAACAATGTTGTTTGTGTTATCATCAAGGACAACGTCACACGTTGTGTCAGCTTGGTCAACCACTGTAACATTCAAATCATTTGACAAACAAACCACACCCTCAGTCACGTCCTCGCGCGGAGGCGCCGTTTCCATAATCTGGAGCATGTGTGACTCATTGCATGTCTCGAGCTGTGCAGCTCGAGGGGCAGGGGCAGGAGGGTCGCTTCTCGGGGGCACATGTCGGGACAGACCACTTTTCAAAGGGTCACGGTTCCCAGACATCAACTTCTCTCGAAGTTCACCCACTGTGAGACCTAGGTGAGAACTCTTTTGGTTCGATCTGAACCATCTTGGTTCATCTAGAGAGCGAACACCTACCTTGTGTGGTTCTCTGCTCATCTCAAGGTTTTCAACCTGAGGGGCAGGGGCAGAAGAACCTCCTGTGAACCGATCTGAGTCACTGGTCCAGCTGGAACTGATCTGTTGTTTGTTATCATGAGGGACCTGTTCCCTGTTGCACTCTGAAGGAGAGGAAACCTCTTCTACTTCCTGCGAGTGGGATGTGACCTTTTGACCTGTACAAACCTCTGATGGTATCCTAGGTTGTATTTCAACCTCAAAAACTGACGCAGCATATTGTCTTATCACTTCCATAGAATCTTTTTTGCAATCAACCTTGAAATGAACACATTTCATTTGAAAAGGCATAAGATTCATAATGAAAAGACGTTTAAACTCCACTTTTTCCTCTAATCCAGGGACAGGTTTGCCCCCGGAGTAGACCGAGATTAGCCTGTCGTAGAATGACAGGGGATTTTCCCACTTATCCTGACGGACGTTCTTAGCAGCTAAGTAATTAGCATACGAAGAGGCAGATTCCCCCACTTTGCGTGAAGCACGGGCAGGAATCCCAAGGCCCCCATCCATCCATCTAGGATAAACAGAGCAAGAGGCCCCCTCAGGTGGTTCACCTGTTTGAACGTCCATCTTTGTACTGATGTTCTGTGAAAAATCAAATAACGTGGGTCTCATTTCACAGTGTGTATTCTCACCATGTGATGCCTGAGGCAGTCAACATGGAGTCCAAGATGTGAAATTTAAAGAAAAACCAGTGATTACTATTAACTTGCCGACCTGTGACAAGGTCAAACAAAATTGGCTGTTTTTTGTGTTGAAAATGTGTAAATCAAGACAAAAGAAGCCTCATGTGTGTTATTTTAAACTTGCAGTCTAAAATAAAAAATAAAAACAGTTTGTTTTGCACAGAATCAATGATAAAAGTGTCAAATTTTATCAACAACAGACATGTCTGTATTAAATCTGTGTAACTGTCCTGCCATCAACATTTGATTATATGTGAAAATCAAATGAAAGGGTGCTGTGTGTACAATATCCTCAAAATGTATCCCGTGTAAAACAGGAACATTCAACATGTACAAATTACAGGAAGACTGCGTCTTCTAATGTAACCAGCAGGGGTCACAGCGCTGGAAGTGAGTTTATCACAGCGACTGTAATTTCTCTATCTGACCGCTATAGAGGCGCTGTTATCACCAGTGAGCGCAGCCGTAGCTTTCAGCCCACACAGACATCCAACACGGATGAAAAGCATCAATCAGACAGATCTAAAGCGTAACGTGATAAGCTCTAGAACCCAGGCTCACAAAAACGAAATCATGTGAGCAAAATCGGTTGAACTGTGAAACCTTTTAAACTGCGTTTAAAAGAAATAAGGTCGGTCCTCATAAAACCGGCAAAATCGGTGTCACGTGACCTGGTCACATGGCGATCGGCAGTTTTCAGAGCTACCGGCTCTGTCCACCCACTAAAATCTCAAAAACACCGCGATTAAACAGTCTTTTCAAAGACAGTAATGGACAAACAAGCACGGAAACTCGTCTGGGACAAGCAGCTGTGAAGTGAAAGTTGACGAGGAGCGGGGCTTCACCCACTGCGCATGCGTCAACACATACAGCGTAATCGACCAATCACAGCGAAGACAGAACTGTAGTTCTAAAACCCAAGTGTTCATGGGAAATTGTGTCTTCCAAACCTAACGCCACCCACTAGTGACGTGCCGTTCGAGCGGTGTGTTCACGGACCTGCGGTCTTTTGAACTCTAGCGAGGAACGGACTTTTTAACGTTCTAAAACAGTCATAAATACCGCAAAACACCGCGGTTAAGCCAGTCTTCGACGATACTACGTGCATAGAACTTAAACAACACAAATAAACTGTCAGAAATGTGTGCAAAAATGAAACTGACAACCAGAGCCTACAGAAACCAACGTTTTTGAACGCGACACACAATGGACCAATCACAGCGTTTTAAGCAGCCATCTTGTCTCTGTACCGTTTAGCATTTCGACCCAAGGTACTGGACTCTCTTCCACAAAATAAGCGTATTTTTACACCGCAGAGAACACTGTCAATGAGCTAAAACACAACCAGGCTAACCCCCGCCTTCCAAAGAAGGCAGCGCTACTGTGTACAACAGCGGACTTTACGTCAAACGGAACCGGAATACATCCGGTCCTTGCGGAGTGGGTTTTCCCGAACCTCGGCAACACACGTTGTAACAGAAAAAGGCACTTAATGGAGCAGCATATGTGTGAAACAGACCTTCAACAATAAATCGCAGATGTAATAGAATGAAACAGGATCGTGACACGGCGGTCACCACAATGAAAAATGCATGCAGCCTCGCGACACGTAATGAAACGTCTCACAAGCACAGACAAAACACTTATCACGCACCCGCTCCAAGCATACGTTCAAATGTGAATGAAAAAATAATTCTAACGAGAAAATAATCCAGACAATGCCACGATTAGCAACTCCCGGACACTCACCAGCCAAAACTATTCTTACAAGCCCAAAACCAGGATGTAAACTAATGCCAACAAACACCGTTAACAAAAATAAGCTACACCAAACAACTTAATAAACGTTCCAGGAACTCGGACGAGCCACCAATATGTAAAGGAATAAGGTGAGGTAAGGTATTTAAACACTTACTGGTCCACCATTATTGTAGATGTGCAGTTTATGAGCAGAGTTTAACTGCACAAACTGCCACCAAAGTGCGGGGTCTCAACTTTTTCAGATTAAATCAACAAATCTAACGATGTGATTAGCCAGTAATGTAATTTCACGCTTAGACTTCAATTTATGTTGGTCTACCAAAAAAATAGACCTTTTATTGAAACTATCACAAGAATTACATTAAACATTTGTATCGATATTAGCTCTGATTTAATAACTACGTTGACAAGAATTCAAATTAAAACAAACAGACAATTAAAACTTAACTGTTGGCACATTACTTGACAGATTAATAGCTTATGAAAAATAAGAAATAGGAGGAAGGAGTTCTGGAGCTAAGTTAAGCTAAAGTTGTTTACTTTGAACCAGACTGGGTGACACCGTTTCCCCCACACGAGCAGACTGCTGGGCTCCCGCACGCTCAAACACACCACGGCTCATTACCTGTTGGAGGTTCGTCTCTTGGAGACAAGAGTGGAGAAGTTTGTGGACACACACGTGGATGGGTTTGTCCAGTGGCCGTCCAGTTGGACTTCAGCGTGAGTGTGCTGATTCACGATACGAGGAACTCGCCTCCCTCGGCAGGGACCAACGGTCGAGCGCACAGACTGACTTTCAAAATAAAACTTTAGAAAACAAATTCTTCCAGAAGTGTGACAGGATCACAGTAAGGCTTTGCTATGATCCTAGCGGAGACGTGGGTCGTTGACATATGACCGGGCCGACTCCAGCTTTCCCAGGGAAGAGAAACAGTTGCAAGTAGTTCTCCTCCAAAAACTAACTTCCAAATAGGAAGTGCCCATTATATGGGGGAGGTGGGGTCTCCCCACCTCCTCAACGGCTACAGGCTGGTTAACAAAATAAAAGATGGAAGTATGATCCCATAGGCAGAAAGTCTCTTGACGGACAACAGGAAAACTGTTTACATAAATCAGCCAGATGGCCTGCCTGTGAGCACAGCTAATGTTATGTCTAACTTCATAGACAACACAAAAGAAGCTGCAAGTTAAACGTTTACTCTGACCTTGTGCTTTAGATTCAAAGACTGCTTGCTTCTGCAGAAATAAACCAGCCGAAGGGTCAAAGTCATGCAAGTAACAGATCATCATTGAAATGACAAAAATACTGTTTGATCAATTCTGAATTAACACACATTAAAGAGAAAGTTCAATCTGATTAATTAGTGTCCATTAATTCATAATAATTGTCACAAAATATAAGTGTCAATTTGTCTCCTTGAGGGCTTCAAGAAGGTGTAACACTTAGAGTTTCAGAGAGATGTGGAGAGGTGTACTTGAAGGTCAAGACAGAGGCCTATATCACTACAACCATATGACAGTGCAGAATGCCACAGACAAAGGGTGAAGGAGACAGACACGAAGGTGAAGGAGACAGACACGAGGTCAGTGATAGAGGAGACAAGTGATAGCATCAGGTAGGAATAATTACATTAGGGAGGCAACAAAAACCTATACTGTATACCATGATGGTTTGAATTTCTGATGACCATCTTTCATTGTCTTCTTTCACGGAAAGTAACAGTTTAAATGTCATAAATGTTAAAACACTGACATGGACTCCAGGCTGTTAAGATTTCATATTTTCACTACATAAAATGTTGAGCACTGATTACCACTACTGTTATACATTTTTACTTTATTAAACTTCTTATTTGTTTATCATTGAAATTATCACCTGATATGATATGTAACATAAAAAAATCTGTAATATTGCTACTGTATTTTCTAAGTGCATGACTAAGGGAGGAAAGCTGTATGAGGCGGCAGGTAAAGGGAGCGCGCGGGGCGCACGCGCGCGCGGGGGGGGGGGGCGTTGATGTTTTCGCATCCACCTCAAAAATATGTAGTTGCACCCCTGCCAGTGGCCCATAGAAACTACCGGTAATCATGTTTGAAGAAGAAGTTGGTAAAATCTGCATCTGTCACGTCGAGGTGAGCCCTCGAAAGCTTCACCACCTCCAGACGCTTGTGACGACTGTCCCGCCCCCTCCTGAAGGCCGTAGCATTCTTCTCAGACCATGGTGGCCTGAGCAGACATCATGTCCAGACTTTGTTCGTTGCAAGACAACAAGAAATCAGGGTCAGTATTCTGAAGCAACCAACCACAGCATCTGACAAAGATACATCATGTACGAGTTCCACTTTGAACCTAAGTTCTTCTACCATCTCAATATACTAAAATGGACTTTTACATTTTCTTTGTTATATTTGTAGTTTATTAGACATAAAAAGTCATAAATTATAACATTCTACAGCAAAGTACTCATCTTTATCACAATATCATTATTATTATTTATCACATTAAATTATGAGCATGCATCAGGGTATTATTATTACTTTTTTTACAGGACTTAGGAGAGCGCTACTTTCATTTTCCCCATCAATTTACCTTACCATATTTTTTTAACTATAAGGCGCACCGGATTATAAGGCGCATTAAGTTAAACAAAAGAGTCAGATAAGTCAAACTTTATTTAACTCATTCACAATAAATCTCAACATTGTTCATTTGTACCACATAAAATCAGTTTGAGGTTTGTTAAGCACAACCAGAATTAATACATAAGACGTGCCAGATTATTAGACTCATTGTCAATTTTTGAGAAAATTAAAGGTTCCTTTTCAGTCATGTCTCTTGGTGAAACATATGCTATGGGAATTGCTCCCTCGCGCGATTACCTGAAGGAATACATTCACGCCTTTACGGCAAGGGCGTCAGTGTTGCGCCAGAGGCCCCGCCCTCTGGGTACTTAAGCCGCTGACGGCTATCCAACTTTCTCTTTTTGCCCTTTACTTCGTTTAAAACTTAACTACCTCTCTTCGCGGGACTTCTCTGTTGCTTCATCGCTCAACCAGAGGTGAGCTTGCTCCCTACACAGAGCGTACGGAGAATTATTCCTGCGTACTGCTGGGCTAGCGAAAGCTAGTCCGGCACATTTTCTCTTAACCCCAAAGTTTTTTCTTCTCCTCTCTCCGCAGACTGCTTCGCTCGACGGCGCTAACTGCACGAACAACCACTACTCCTGCTAAAGCTGGGTTTATACTAGTGTCTCACGTCTTTTACCCCCCGTTGAGTGAACCCAGCGCTGACGTGTGTCACCGACCGCATTGAGTGTTTATACTTGGCAAGACGTGGGGGATAAATTATAATAAATCCCTCCCTCTTCCCTCCCTCTTCCAACTTTTTTTTTATTATTTATTCATTTCAAATTGTAAAAACACAAGAAAATTATTTACAAAACCACATTATAAAACAAAACAATACATGAAATAAAAGGAGGCAGAAGAAGAAAAACTCTCATTATTTCTGCCCCTTCTTCAAACAAAATTAACAATCAATTCAAATAGCAATCACATACCGTATTTTCCGGTGTATAGGTCGCACCGTTGTATAGGTCGCAGTGTCTAATATTTATCAATAAACTGGAAAAATCCGTAAATAGGTCGCACCGGTGTATAGGTCGCACCTAGGTCGCACTGTGTCTCACTTTAATATTTGTTAAATAAAGATATATTCTATTCTATTCTATTCTATTGTTAATAAATTATTACAAATCAGCTTATTTCAAAATGTAAATACCACCAACATCATTAAAATTAAACTACAGACTCCTAAAAAAATGTTTGTTGGCTGCCTTTTTTGTAAAACTGTGTCTCACTTTGATATTTGTTAATAAATTATTACAAATCAGCTTATTTCAAAATGTAAATACCACCAACATCATTAAAATTAAACTACAGACTCCTAAAAAAATGTTTGTTGGCTGCCTTTTTTGTAAAACTGTGTCTCACTTTGATATTTGTTAATAAATTATTACAAATCAGCTTATTTCAAAATGTAAATACCACCAACATCATTAAAATTAAACTACAGACTCCTAAAAAAATGTTTGTTGGCTGCCTTTTTTGTAAAACTGTGTCTCACTTTGATATTTGTTAATAAATTATTACAAATCAGCTTATTTCAAAATGTAAATACCACCAACATCATTAAAATTAAACTACAGACTCCTAAAAAAAATGTTTGTTGGCTGCCTTTTTTGAAAGACTGTGTCTCACTTTAATTTTTGTTAATAAATGACAAATCCAAAAAAGCTAAGTCTGGTCCTCTGGACATTCAAAAAACAAAACAAAACAAAGCAAAAAAAAAAAAACTGTAGAAACGTTTCGTCTTTCGTCCGAAAGACTTCCTCAGTCTGAGAAGCTGTGTTCAGCTCAGTCTTATAAATAGCACCCTCCCACAGTGGATCAACCAGTTGGCTGATGACAGCCGAAACCAGCTGCTCACATGATCAAGGAGGACCATCAGCCTGACGATGGATCGTTAACACCCTGATGGTTGTTTGCTATTCAGTTACAATTCTGTGAATAGCAAACAACCATCAGGGTGTTAACGATCCATCGTCAGGCTGATGGTCCTCCTTGATCATGTGAGCAGCTGGTTTCGGCTGTCATCAGCCAACTGGTTGATCCACTGTGGGAGGGTGCTATTTATAAGACTGAGCTGAACACAGCTTCTCAGACTGAGGAAGTCTTTCGGACGAAAGACGAAACGTTTCTACAGTTTTTTTTTTTTTTGCTTTGTTTTGTTTTGTTTTTTGAATGTCCAGAGGACCAGACTTAGCTTTTTTGGATTTTTCTACCTGGATTATTGGAAATGACAAATCAGTTGCAGCTGAAGGTGATCTGCTCAGAGTTGCAGTTGCTGTGGAAACCAGTGCAGGATAGCTGCATCAGAGCCATCAGAGCCATATACAGTATATAGAGAGTTCCGACACTCTTTGATCTCGCCGACAGGCGGTCAATCGTTCCAAACAACGGCTATGGAAACCTTGTGGAGCTGCGCCCTCTGGCGGCGACGGAGCACTACTGCAGGCAGCTTCAGACTGTTACCCAGAGCCATGGAACAAATCGCCCCCTCCATGACCCACGTGACTTCCGCATTCCATTCTTACAATGGAACTCTATGGGAGTGTCGCAACTCTCACTTTATATGGCTCTGAGAGCCATATATAGTGAGAGTTCCGAC
>JBBPBX010009764.1:39127-53104 GCA_038048925.1 Garcialebias charrua | reverse complement strand
TACGCGACTCTGCAATATCGCGTGGACATCGGGGGCAGTTCCCTTGGATTGGCAGACTGGGGTGGTGGTTCCTCCTATTCAAAAAGGGGGACCGTAGGGTGTGTTCCAACTATAGGGGGATCACACTCTTAAGCCTCCCTGGTAAGGTCTATTCAGGGGTTCTGGAGAGGAGGGTCCGTCGGATAGTCGAACCTCGGATTCAGGAGGAGCAGTGTGGTTTTCGTCCTGGTCGTGGAACACTGGACCAGCTCTACACCCTCAGCAGGGTCCTGGAGGGTGCGTGGGAGTTTGCCCAACCAGTTTACATGTGCTTTGTGGACTTGGAGAAGGCATTCGACCGCGTCCCTCGGGGGGTTCTGTGGGGGGTACTCCGGGAGTATGGGGTACCAGGCCCATTGATATGGGCTGTTAGGTCCCTGTACGACCGGTGTCAGAGCTTGGTCCGCATTGCCGGCAGTAAGTCAGGCTCGTTTCCGGTGAGAGTTGGACTCCGCCAAGGTTGCCCTTTGTCACCGATTCTGTTCATAACTTTTATGGACAGAATTTCTAGGCGCAGCCAAGGTGTTGAGAGGATCCGTTTTGGTGACCTTAGAATCGCTTCTCTGTTTTTTGCAGATGATGTGGTCCTACTGGCTTCATCAGTTCGTGATTTACAACTTTCACTGGAGCGGTTTGCAGCCGAGTGTGATGCGGCCGGGATGAGGATCAGTTCCTCCAAATCCGAGGCCATGGTCTTGAGCCGGAAAAGGGTAGCATGCCCTCTCCGGGTCGGGGAGGAGGTCCTGCCCCAAGTGGAGGAGTTTAAGTATCTCGGGATCTTGTTCACGAATGAGGGAAAACTGGAGCGTGAGATCGATAGGCGGATAGGTGCAGCGTCCGCAGTGAAGCGGGCGCTGTACCGGTCTGTCGTGGTGAAGAGAGAGCTGAGTCAAAAGGCAAAGCTCTCAATTTACCGATCGATCTACGTTCCCACCCTCATCTATGGTCATGAGCTTTGGGTTATGACCGAAAGAACAAGATCTCGGATACAAGCGGCTGAAATGAGTTTTCTCCGCAGGGTGGCTGGACTCTCCCTTAGAGATAGGGTGAGAAGCTCAGTCATCCGGGAGGGACTCGGAGTAGAGCCGCTGCTTCTCCACATCGAGAGGAGCCAGTTGAGGTGGCTCGGGCATCTGGTTAGGATGCCTCCTGGACGCCTCCCTGGTGAGGTGTTCCGGGCACGTCCCACCGGGAGGAGACCCAGAGGAAGACCCAGGACACGCTGGAGGGACTATGTTTCTCGGCTGGCCTGGGAACGCCTTGGGATTCCCCCAGAGGAGCTGCTCCAAGTGGCTGGGGAGAGGGAAGTCTGGGCCTCCCTACTTAGGCTGCTACCCCCGCGACCCGACCCCGGATAAGCGGAAGAAGATGGATGGATGGATGGACACCTCAAAAGTCAAAACGTTATCTGTGCCTGTTCATGAAAACTTTGTCACTACAGCTTCCTTACTGTGTTTATCTGTTCTCTTAGTCAATCACTATCATTGTAATCACACTCATCGCCCTCAGTCTTATCGTTGCCTTGATGTGCGGGAAAATGCCTGTAATCAATTTGACTGATAAGTGATGGGACTTTTCTTGGTATCCTGCAGTGAGACAGAGGCTCAATTTGTGTTAAATGGGTTACGGGGGTAAATCTTCAGGTCTCCAGAGGTTGCTCATTTTCTCTCCCTGCCTTTCTTCCTGTCAACATCTAACAAGCTCACCAAAGCTGAGCTGAAAAGTAGCCACCTCCGCTGTTCTCTTTCCTTCACTCACTGCCACGCTCTATTCTCTACTGTTTGTCTCCCCTTTGGTCTGTGCATTTCTTTCTTGTCCTTCCATTTCCCACGCTTCTCCTTTTTCCTCTCATGTTCTGATGTGCACTCATGCATGCACGTGCCCTAAACACAGGCAGTGTATTTAAATCAACGCTGCATTTGTTCAAAAACGAAACAATTTCCCTTCCTAATCCTAACTTTAGTGTGTAACAAGCTTACGCTTGTTCCTTTAGCCTATAGGCAAGTTTAACTAGCAATGCTTCGCTGCATTTCTTCATCATGACTCATTGAAATTGACGTGAAACTTTGTGACGTATGACACAGCCACACTTGATTCACAGCAACAGCGAGGCATGGCCTAATTCAAATTAGAAAAGTGATTTATTTTTGGAATAAAGCAACATGCTTTCTCAGCTACCTGCTCGCTTTAATGCATGTTTAGTTGGATGCGATTGTTAAGTAAAAAATATACCGGTAAACAACTGTTCATACAGGTCAGACACAAAAAGTCACACTCTGAAAGCCTCAGCAGTTTCCAGCAGGGACAGAGAATCAAGGCCCTGTTCTTTGTCTGATCAGTCCCTCATTAGAGTTAAACCTTTCTCTTTGTGGGGAAATAAAGGATTTGAATAAAATACAATGCTAATAGATCCATTTACACATTTACAATGATAAGCTCAGGATGTTTATGGGTCAGTGAAACTGAATGGTCCATTACATGAGTCAGCACAGATGTTTGGCCAGTGAATTGTACAGTCATTAAGTAAATGTAGTTCTGGAAGTGACAAGTTGACACTAGTTTATTGTGACAGTTAGGGTTTAACTGAAACTAATGGTTAATATTTTCCTGCTTCACCCCCTTTGGCTCTATATTGTAGGGCCTCTTAAATTCCCAGACAATAGATCCTAAATTGGCCTAAAACAAATACCCATTGTTTTGTAGATGAAGCTTTTTGTTCAGAAAGGATCTAAAGAGGTTTGTATTGCCCATGTTATGTCAGGGTGAAAGGGAAAGTGACTTGTCACCTCCCAGTGTGAAGTCAAAAGAAGCCTGTTACATCATGGAGTTTATTTATACCTGCAAAGAACAAAGCAAACCATTATCACAGGAAATGATGTCTGCTAAGATGACACCATGCAGTTTGTTTCTTCAGTCTATTGGTCAGACAGGAACAATATACAGTCATGGGAAAACCAAAGTCAAATATCTTTCAATTCTAAGGTTTTACATATCAGGACATAAATGAGTAGGTCTTTACCTAGCCTGGTTAAAACCAGACCCTTGTCCTTCACTTAGCTTGTGTAGGAAGGCGAGGGCCAGGCTAGTCTTTACCAGGTTTGAACTGCAAGTATACAAACACATAGCAGTTTTTTATTTGTATTTTGTCAAAACCAAAATAGAAAATCCAGATGTGAAAAACTATGATCTCTTAGCTTTTCAAACAACCGTTAACATAGATTACTTGATGGAAGCTTTATTTATTTATTTTAATTTTTTTTGATGATCTTATCGACTCACACAGTTTTGTAGCAATTTTGGCCCACTTTACAATTTTTTTTTTGATTAATTAGGGTTGCATACACTTGTTTGTGCACACCTTTATTAGGCCCTGTTTGGACACAAATAATGTTTGGAAACGTTACTGTTTCTCAGACGCTGACTGTGCAAAAATCATATGTTTACCAGAATCCACTGTAGTTTCCATGCCAGGTCACTAGTTGGCGCTGTGATTATTGTATTTCACGTGCAGTTTACATTACATCCAAAATGGTGAATACACACACAAATGTTTGTTTGGACCAAGGATGAGGTTTGGTTGCTCTTAGACGTTAGAAAAGGCGAGTAGCCCAAATATCACTCTACCATCACTGCTATTCATCTATGCAAGCACAAAAATATTGGTTACGTATTGTAACCCCAGATTCTATGAGTGTAAGCGTAGCCCTTTAAAAGCTGCGCTTATTGGGTTTACCAGCACTTCGCGCCTTTTCACTAAAAAACTTCTATTCCACACCCACCTGTTGTTGGGCCACGCCCGGTCCATTATAAAAACCACCTGGACTGAGGCTCTGCTCTCAAGGATATACTTTTTCTTTTGCCATCTGAGAGCCAGTGAGGCCCCAGTTTTAAAGGGCTACGCTTATAGGATCTGGGGTTACAATATGTAACCAACGTTCTATTTTGTGTAAGCTCCGCCCTTTAAAAGCTGCGCTTATTGGGTTTAAAGGTAGATCAAGATATGGTCCATGCCTTACTGGGTCTGATTGGAAACCATAACACACTCTGGCAACCGCCAAAAATACTAAAAAAGGCATAAATACGCACTATCAATGGAATCAGAAGTTGCTTATGAATAACAGGTGTGCAAAACCTTAGTACCTGATGTTAACGGAATAATGTTCATTCATAACAGATCAAGAGATATTATCAAAGAAGAATAATCTCGGATTGAACAGTCAAATAAAGACAGAGACAGAACTGTGTCAATTCATCAATAAGTTTATTGAGATTGAAAAAACACTCACTCAGCCACTACCCTGAGACCAGAATATGTCAGTGAGGGGCTGGAGACATCTCTTAAATAAAAGCGGATGAAAGGGGTCGGTGATGACCACGATGCAGCAGAACAGATGTCTTGCACAGAGACTCCCCTGTGCAGAGCTGTAGAAGCTGCAATTCCTCTTGTAGAATGAGCTTTTATTCCTTCAGGAGGCTGAATTCGGCCGGAAGAGCTGTAGCCAAGTGAGATTGCTTCACATAACTAGTGTGATAAGCATTGAGAGGTCAAAGGTTGACCCTGAGATTGTTCCCTGAAATGCACAAATAATCTATCAGATTTACGCATTGCAGCTATGTTTGCCACATAACACTTTAGTGCTCGCACTGGGCAAAGCAGGTACATATGTTTTTCCTCCGCACTTTTGTGGGGAGGAAGGCAAAAACCGCCCAGCGTGATGATTCTGGACCTGAATGAGCTCGATATGTTTTAGGAATAAAAACAGGATTCGGCCTAAGTTCAGCTGAACTTCCATCTCCTTGAATTTTTAAACAGGAAGAAGAAACGGACAGGCCTGACAAGCCACTTACTCTTTTGGCTGATGTTAGAGCAAACAACAAGGCTGTTTTAAAGGACATATACTTTAACGGTATCTGATCCAACAACTCAAATGGATCTTTAGTTAATGAACTCAGCACAGTCCCATTGTGGAGTCAAAGAACGTGATATTGGTCTAAGGCAAAGTGCACCTTTTAGAAAACATTTCATTAGGGGAGGATTAAACACGGTTCTATCATTGAACCCCTCGTGACAGGAAGAAATCGTTGCAGCATGTGTCGATTTTAAATGTCACGCTTTCGTCGAGAATATTAATTTTCACCAACCAAGGATCACCATCTGTTGTGATGTTGCCAAGGAAAATGGCGTCTTCATCCTCTTCCTCCACCTCATGCACTGACTTAGGTGTCCTGCACACACGGCATGTTTTAACCATGCTGAAGGCTAAATTTCTGTCCAGTAATAATTGTAAATATGATAAGATGGAACCCAGTGTCGTGTTATTAAATTATTCACGTGAGTCCGACTGTTAGCTTAACGTAGCTTTATTCTTCAACACCATGAAACGAAACCTAAGACATTCCTGTCCCTGTCTGATGACGTCACACTCGTGTGTCTCTCTATTAAATATACAGTTACACCACATCTCCCCTTTCTAGAATCAATGGGTAGACTGCCATTGATCCTGCAGAACCTTAGGGGATTATTCTGCCCCTGTGGCTGGAAGGTCTGCTCCTATCTTTACCTCAAACCATGTTCACACACACAACAGACACACATCAGTTACTCTTAGCTTAGAACACTAAATTTTCAAATAGAATGTCAGAAAATAAAGTCTGTGCTGTCTGTGCTAAACTCTGAACTCTGAGACTTGCACATTTACATTTAAACAGTGCCAAAAAAAACAATAATGTACGCAGCATGTTCATTTAAAGTAACAAACACTTTCTTTCTTTTTTTTTTACTTTGAGTCCTGCACAATCTGCAAAATTTACAAGTCTAATCTGGTTCGTTCAGCTGCTGGCTGAGGCCTGGCTACCACACAGACTGCCGTGCCCGCTCCCAACACTTGACCACACCTTGAAGTCCTTCGTGCAGTTTTGCAAGATCATTTCTCATTGTAGAGGGAATAATGAGTCTTTGTCCCTTTAGCAGTAGACCATCCTGAACTGTAATGAAGGTTCGTTCAGCCCAGTATGACTTTAGTGCTGGTTCTTTATTGATGTTTGTAGGCCAGCCTTCTTCGCACAGCTGCATCACGCGCATACACACTGTCCCTCTGCAGCTGGTCCTTCATTTCTTCCAAATAGGCAGTACTCGCAGGTAGATTGCTCATTACCATATAACAACCTGTCACAACAACCCTGCAGTCCTGGGTAAAGGAAAAATTACTGATCCACAGCGATCCCAACTCAGGGTGATACACTGATTATATTTGGTGGCCCGTGTGGGGAGCTAGTGGACTCAACTTTCTGTGGGGGACGGGAGTGGGAACCAGGTTAGAGGTCATCTTCTTCATCTGGGAGTGCCGTCTGTGATACAACTTGAAGCTCTTCCTCATAGCAAGGGAGGGGTCCATCTGGACCTCAGGGGGAGCGAGAGCCGGCATCGCCACAAACTCCAGGTTGGGATCACCGATCAACTTCCTTGCTAACCACAGGAAGGGCTTCTCAAAGTTGTAGTTACTTTTGGCAGAAATGTCGTAGTACTGCAGGTTCTTCTTACGGTGAAACACAATGCTTTTGGCTTTGACTTTTCTGTCTTTGATGTCTACCTTGTTTCCGCAGAGGACGATGGGAATGTTCTCGCAGACGTGGACCAAGTGGCGATGCCAGTTGGGCACGTTCTTGTAGGTGACCCGAGAGGTGACGTCGAACATGATGATAGCACACTGAGCTTGAATATAGTAGCTGTCTCTCAGTCCTCCAAACTTCTTCTGACCAGCCGTGTCCCACACATTATACTTAATGGGTCCTCTGTGACCATTACATCCATATCTATGTAGATGTTTGTGTCCTCAAACAGCTCTTTGTCTGTGGGTGTTTCACCTCTTTCAACTGGTGCTTGTGACAGTGTATCTGCTGTCCACAGACATTTCCCTGCCACATGTGCTATAGAGTAAGAATAGCGCATGAGACACATTCTGAAACGTTGGATTCAAGGAGGTAGGGAATCCAGTGGTTGCGACCCCAGGAGACTTAAAAGAGGCTTGTGATCCGTCTCCAGTTGGAAATGTTTCCCAATCAGGAAGTTTTGGAACCTCTCGCAAGCCCAGGTCAGACCCAGTGCCTCCTTCTCCACTTGTGCATATCTTTGCTCAGTTGGTGTGAGAGACCGCGATATATAAGCTATCGGCTTCCACTCCTCACCCCATCTTTGAAGCAGCACTCCTCCTAGCCCGTATGATGATGCATCTGCTGAGACTTTGCAGTCCCTATTAGGATCATACATAGCTAGAACTGGTGGTGATGACAGTGCCTCCTTCAGATCTCGAAAAGCTTTTGCCTGCTCGATGCCCCACATCCAGCAGTTCTTTTTCGACAGGAGATCACGTAAGGGTTTGTCTCTCTCCGCCAGCTGTGGAATAAACTTGCCCATCTGGTTTACCATCCCCAGAAAGGATCGTACTTCACTCACTGTTGTCGGCTCTTTCATCTTCTTCACAGCTTCAGTCTTGCCTGGATCTGGGCTGATGCCGTTGGCAGAGACCACATGACCTAGGAAACTTACAACAGTCTTAGACAGATCACATTTTTCCATGTTCAACGTGATACCTGCCTTCTGGATTTTCTGTAACACTGCATGCAGGCGAGTGTCGTGCTCCTCTTGAGTACATCCCCACACCAGCACATCATCGATGTGGCACACCACTCCTTCGAGCCCTTCTGTGACTTCTGTCACCATCCTGTTCTGAAAGTGCTCAGGAGCTGATGCTATGCCAAAAGGTAAACGTTTGAAGAAAAAACGTCCAAAAGGTGTGATGAATGTTGTTAGTTTTGCTGAATCTTCTGTTAGGGGAATTTGCCAAAACCCCATATTAGCATCCAGCTTACTGAAAATTTTGGCTCCCGCCAGCTTTCCAAGTGTTTCCTCCACTGATGGCAGGATGAATTTCTCTCGACACACTGACTCGTTCAGTTTGGTTAGATCCACACATATGTGCACGGCCCCTGTCTTTTTAGGTATCACCACGATGCCAGCGCACCAGTCCGTTGGCTCCTCAACTATACATATCACACTGAGGCTTTCCATGCGGGACAGTTCCTGTCTGACTTTGTCCGTCAATGGCAATGGGATCCTCCTTAGTGTTTTTAGTGAGAACAGTTCTGTCCCTGGTTTTAGCTTTATGGCATATGGCTGGTGTACCTCTCCAAGTCCATTGCATAGATTTGGGTAGCTTTGTTTTAGTGACTCTATGTCAACACTGTCTAGGCATGCAACTAGCCCCAGCCTACAGCTCACAGATCTTCCCAACAATGCAGTGTGCAGGTGGCGAACAATGCACACCTCCTCCATCTCTTCTTTCCCATCTCTCTTAAGCAGCAGCCTGGCAATGCCCACAACATCAAGTGGACTCCTACCTGGCCCCAAAAGTGGTTTAGAAGCTTTTTGGAGCATGGATGGACTGTCTTTAAATATGTTCTGAAACACGACGTGCGGCAGAACAGTGACATCGGTACCTGTGTCGATCTTAAATGTCACGCTTTCGTCGAGAATATTAATTTTCACCAACCAAGGATCACCATCTGTTGTGATGTTGCCAAGGAAAATGGCGTCTTCATCCTCTTCCTCCACCTCATGCACTGGCTTAGGTGTCCTACACACACGGCTAAAATGCCCTTTTCTGCCACATGTGTGAAATTTGCTTTCATTGGCAGGACAGTCACGTTTAGGATGTGATGGAGATTTGCCACATTTCAGACACTGTGACTGTGAAGCTTATCCCTTGCTGTTTTGCTCTTTGACATGCTGAGGTTTATTTTTAGCAAACGCCATTTTTGTACTCTCTGACTGTCCACAACCTTAGCATCACTAGCCTGTGCTTTGGAGTCTCCTTGCAGCAAAGCTCGCTGTTTTTTCACTTCCTCGCTTTGACGTGCCATCCTCACTGCTTTATCTAACGTAAGTTCTACATCCAGCTGCATGCGTTCAGAGAGCCCTTTGTCCAACAGTCCAACAACAAGTCTGTCTCTGATTAGCTCGTCGTGTAACACCCAATAGTTACAGTTTTCTGATAACGCATATAGCACAGTGACAAACAAATCCACAGACTCTCCTTCTTTTTGTTTCCGTATGTTAAACTTAGCACGCTCATATATTACGTTTTTCTTTACAATGAAGAATCTTTGAAAGCTGTCACGTACCCCTTTGTAAGTGTTTCTATCTGCAACCGTCAGTGTTAGCCCACGTAAAATGTCGTCCGCCTCGTCACCCATGCAGTAGATCAGCGTGTTTATCTGATTCTCTTCTGAACTTGCATTTAGGTTACTTGCCAGGCGAAATCTTTCAAATCTTCTGATCCATTTGTCCCACTCTTGCGGTTTTGAAAAGTCGAAGGACTCCGGCGGCTGGATGTTGAACGTAGCACATGGTCCTGGGCCCACTGCGCCTCTTTGCAGTGCCGCTGCTGTCGGCTGCCCCGTCCCGCTGCTCGCGTTTTCTCCGTCGCTCATTTCGTCCTCTTTTTTGTCTTGCAGGCGTACAAACTGACAGGCTTCTCTCCACGTAGCTACAGGACTTCCGACACCATGTCGTGCTAAAAAATTATTCACGTGAGTCTGACTGTTAGCTTAACGTGGCTTTATTAACGGGGCGGCCGTGGTGTAGTGGTAATGGCAGTCGACCCCTGATCGGAAGGTTGGAGGTTCGAATCCCGCATCCGCCCACCATGTGTCGTTGTGTCCCTGGGCAAGACACTTAACCCCGAGTTGCTCCCGGTAGGTCTGGATGGCGCCTTGCAAGGCAGGCTACCACTACCGGTGTATGAATGTCTGAATGAATGGGTGGATGGCTGGTATTGTAAAGCGCTTTGGGGCTCCTCACAGGGGGCTGGAAAGCGCTATATAAATAAGCTCCATTTACCATTTATTCTTCAACACCATGAAATGAAACCTAAGACATTCCTGTCCCTGTCTGATGACGTCACACTTGTGCATCTCTCTATTAAATATACAGTTACACCACACCCAGAGAGCATGAAGATAGGTCCATCTGTTTTCCTAGGCACCATCACTGAAAAGCAACCCATTTAGATGCATAAACAGCCGTGGTGGGTTTTGCACAAGCTGCCTGGATTGTACATATAACGTCCTTATAAAAAACAAGATTTTCTAAACGTTCATATTCAGCAACCAGGCCAACAGATGTTGGCCTATTACAGGAAAACACTTGATTGCTCCCCCTGCCTATAGGAGAGCATCATCTCTCCAAGGCAGTTTCCAGGAGCGACTGGTTAACTGTTGCAGCACCGGAAACCATGGTGCATTTGAGCGCTCCGGAACGATCAGGATCATTGATACTTTTTCCTCTCTCACCCTCTCCAGCAGAGCTGGTAACAGGGGAACTGAAGGAAAGGCATAAATCAGCATTCTGGGCCATGGTTTGTGTACAAACGCGTTCACTCCCAGCGGGGGAGTGTCCTGAGGGCTCAGGGAGAAGAACAGAGGGCACTGAGAGTTCTCTCGAGTAGCCATTAGGTCCACTTCCCTTCCCAAACCTGCTCCAGATTTGTGAGATTAGGTCCGGGTGAAATGTCCAGTCCCTGTCCAGTGGACCTCCTCTGGACATAATATCTGCTCCTCTGTTTAGCACGCAAGGGATATAAATCGCTTTTAGCGATTTGAGATGTGTGCGTGCCCAGCAAAGCAGTTTTCTGGCTGTGTTCAGCAGCTGGGCTGAACGCACCCCGCCTTGGCAATTGATGTATGCCGCCACGGCCCTGTTGTCGGTGTGCACCAACACGTGGTGGTCCCTGATCAGGTGTACAAAGTGTTTGAGAACTTTGTGGACTGTCAGGAGGTCCAGAACATTTATGTGAAGGGACGTGCTGGTTAGCCATGTCTCCTCACTGACCGTGACAGACAAGTTCCGCACCATCCGGAAAGGGACATGTCTGTAAATACTGACGTTAGTGACATCACTTTGGCCAAGGGACTCCCTCTGTTAAGGAAGTGGGATTCCCTCAGTAGATTAGGTTTGCCTCCACCGAGGTTGGAACCGTGACCCGGCGTTGTTTGTGACATACTGGATCGATTCCCAAATGATTGTACCACCTCTGCAGCCTACGCATGTGCAGTAACCCTAGTGGGACTACTGTGTGTGCTACAGCCATCATTCCCAAAAATTTCATTATTATTAGCACTGATATCGTCATGTGGGGCTGAACACACTGAAGTAGTGACATCAGAGATTTTTTCCTCTGATCCGACAGGACAGCTGTCATGCTGGTTGAGCAGAGATCCATCCCCAGGAATGTTATTTGCTGGGATGGGGTGACAGAACTCTTTTCCCAGTTTATGGTGAAGCCCAGATGAGACAAGTGTCTCACCATGACAGCTGTTTGTGTTTGTGCTTCCTCTTTCGAGCAGCATAAAAGCAGGAGGTCGTCTAAGTAGAAAAGAATTCTCATGCCCTTTGATCTCAGTGGGTGCAATGCTACCTCGATGCACTTTGAAAAGGTGCGGGGAGCCAGCGCGTACCCGAACGGGAGGCGTTTGTACTGGTAACAAACCCCTTGAAATGCAAACCTGAGAAACCTCTGCTGTTTGTTTATTATTGGGATGTGAAAGTAAGTGTCTTTCAGATCAATCGACACGAACCACTCCCCCCTCATTACAAATTTGAGAGCACGTTTTATCATGAGCATATGGAAGGGACGCTCCATGATGTATTTGTTGAAAATGGACAAGTCCAGAATCTGTCCGAGTCCACCTGATTTCTTTGGGGCCAGGAAGTATTTTGAATAAAAGCTGTCTTTCTCCTCTCCCAACGGGACTTGGGAGATCACGTCTTTTAATAATAGCTCATTCAGTTCTGACTGAAGGGCTATTCCCTGTTTTTGGGATGTAAGCTTCGTTTCTAACACCCCGTTGAATTTTGGTGGCGCTCTTGAAAACTGTAGCGTGTAACCCTTGCAGATCACTTGTTTTAACCATTTGTTCTGCGTGCAGACTTCCAGCCACGCAGCGCTGTGTGTTGTTAGGGGAGAAGCCTGAGTGCTTTGACTAGCAGGCGAAAATGGGTGAGCTTCTACTGTAGTCAAGCGGATATTCTCCGCAATGACCCAAGGGAGGCTTGTTTAGAAAGGGCTGTTGAACAGCCATTATGTCATGGTTCTTACCTGTGCGTGTTTCAGCTTGGTTAACAGGAGGACAAAATGAAAAGGCCTTGTTCAGCGCAGGTTCATGTGGTTTAATAGTTTGTGAGAGAACAGAAGGGTCTCTGTAATGTTTAAACAGCTTACCGCTCTGTAGTCTGAAACACCTGTCAGAACGCGCCCCCTCCGCCATGCGGGGAGGAGGGGCTGCAGGGTTCATGGAGAGTTTACTGTCAGTAGGTGCAGCTGCATAACGGTTTTCTGTTTGTTTGCAGCAGCTCATTTTCGTCTTTTCATCATGTTTATAGAGAGTTGTTTTGAGTCAACTTCTTTATTTAAAGGAGGAGATGTGTTTGTAAAAACTGGGAGAGGTGAATTCAACGTGTGTGAATAAAACACTCAGTTTTGTGTGACAGTTATTTTATTTTCCTCACCAAAATCACTGTACACATTACCCATCACATCTCCAGCATACCGTCATTTTTAAAAAATATCTCTTCCTCGTGTCCTGAGTCTGGCTCGGCCACGAGGATTGTTGTCGCCCTCTGCCTACGGGAGGTCCCAGCTCTCTGAAAGGCGTGACACGGGTGTCCTCTGGCTGCTGCTGGAGGGGCAAGCACGGCGAACGTGGCAGCGGGAGAAGATCGTCTCTGCTGCTGGCGGAAGGATCTGCTCTGGTCACGCCAATGTGCCGGTCCTCGAGCCGAGCGGGGTTCTGCCCACGGGGGAGCGACATGCTTCTGCACCTGCTCCAGAGCTTCGGATGAGGACTGGAGCTGGTTGAAAACGGACTGAAAGTGTGGGCCAAACAGTCCCTGAGGAGACACTGGACCTTCTAGGAGTTCCTTCTTCACCTCCTCTGGGATTGATGGGGACAGCTTCAGCCACATCTGACATTGGAGGAGTGTGGACCATGCAGAGATGCGTGCAAAACACGTAGCGAGCATTGTACAGGTTCGCTATCACGTCTGCTGCTTTGCCGATCCCCTCATCAGTCGACTCCTCTGAGATGCTCAGGGCCAGCAGCATGATATTATTAGAATTAGCACCAACCTGAGATGAGCACTGATGAATTTTGTCCGTTAGTTTGCCGGTTAGCTGGTCGTTGGCGGCTGGCGGGGTGATACGCCTGCCGACGTGTTTGGCCGGTCTCACTCCTAAAACCGCTGACAGGCTTGGCTCTACAGGGGAGACGGTGGGGAAAACCTGGTCCGTTAAGCCCTGGACCTTGGTGATGGGCACGTAAGTTGTAACCGGTGCCTTCAGCTTCAAGACAGTGCTTCCGTAACAGATCAGGCAGTGACAGACAGAGCACACAGGCAGCCACCATAAACAGACGGAGGAGGCGCCTGGAGGTTTCACGTGTGTTTTTGGACAACACAGTGAACTCAGCGGAGAAGAGTTGGGCTCGGACCCGTCAAGTGGGGGGGGGCGGGTATGCTTGATGGAATTGGAGTACAAATGTAGGTAAATGTAGATGTTTAACAGCTTGTTAAAATACACCAAAATGTAGGAAATCGCATCTACTTAATTCAAAACTTTATTGGGGAGGACCCCCCTCACCCCTTGCACCAACTCCCCTCTCCCCAGCCCACACATTTGTGTTCCGGCATTGATCGGTTTACAAATTAAGGCTTGCTTACAGTTGGTATGAAGTGTCTGGGCTGATGAGCAGTTTGCGTTTGTCAAATCTGGCTGCATGATGACTGAACTTTATTAAACAATACTAAAACAAACAAAAAAGTTAAAACTACAAAGCTCATGGAAAGTATAAATACAGAAACAGTGTTATATCTTAAAAAATGAA
>JBBPBX010009764.1:23915-39098 GCA_038048925.1 Garcialebias charrua | reverse complement strand
AATAAATGGAAAAAAGGTAAGCTGGACATTAGATTAACTTTTCAAAACCGAACATTTTATGTTTTATTTAGTATGTTACTGAGATGCTACTGATTTTTGATCTAGTATTTTAAAAGCTTGATTAAAAGAAACACAACTTTTTAAAGTTTCCGTCTTGAGAATAAGTGATGCAGTAATAAACCTGAGACACTATCACTGTATTCAAACACACCATGCTTGTATACACACATGTCTAAAAGTAGCTTTATAATATTATTGTTATTATAAGTCGTACAGAATGCGACAGCCTGACAGCAACTTCAGCGTCTTGTCCATGTTTGGATGGGAGACTGCAATGATGTGAAAATTCAATGAAATCTGCTGGCTTCCTTAGATAACTTTTATCAATTGGCATTTATAATGCATGTTAATGTTTCTGTTCAGTGCCCTGAGATGACTTCTGTTGTGACTTGGTGCTATATGAATAAACTGAACTGAACGTGCATATATGATGGTGTCATCTGCATACAATAGAATTTCAACATCACAGTTAAGCCATTGTGCTTTTACATTTACATGTAAATCTGCTCTTACTAAAAAAGTTTTCTTTATTATTAAATTACCCTCTTAATTTCTCAATATTTCTAATTATGACACTTGTTTGATTAACCAATTTAAATATTGCATTTGGTTTTCAAAGAAACAATCTGATTTATAATATTTCAAGCCATTTAATCTAACAATAATAATTTCACCTCAGCGTTGCATGGAGTTTTGCGCTGTATAACTTTTTGTCTCAGCTCTGTGCACACAGGCCACATACTCACCTGGAACAATGCGGAAAGGACGTAACCTTTATTTCATTTTGCTTCAGCACAGTCCAGTGTGGTCCAAGCAAGAGAGGGCACCTATTGTCCCTCGAGGACTTTGCCACATTCATTTGAGAAGCAGCCCCCTTTCTCATTATTAGCAGAGACACTAAACGATGGGCTCCCAACAATACAGAACAGATCTCTTTATGTGCACAAGTGCCCACCGTTTCAGCAGCCACTGTGTGCCCTCCACCACTCCTTCTCCTTTATAGATACCTGCACATAAGTGAAAGATGTGGAGCAAACAAAAGATATCCTCAACTTTCTTTTTACCTCTATTTGGAGAGACAGGCCCATTTTAAAGCTTTTATTTGCGCAAAGCCTCTCATTAACTCTGCTCATGCTGCCTCCCTCAGTTTGCCATCGCTTAAGTGTTGGGTGTTGTAAAAAAGCTTTCAATTAGTCACTCATCAGCTCCAATTAGAGGAGACAAAGCCTGAGTAAAGATAACTCAATGAGAGGGAGAGCTGGACGGGTGAGGGCTGTCTGTGTGTGTGGATTTGTGTGTTTGTGTGCATGTGTGGAGTCCCCAGGGGCCGGCACAACATAGTTTTTAATCACTGAAGAACTTGTGGCCATTCAGTGGCACAGGTCTATTCACTCACCGTGCTCCTCAGCGGACCCTTTTCTCAGGGCCAAGTGTTGTTGTGCTGGGAAGACAGGCCCCCCAGGAGTCCCAGAACGAGAACCATTCAATCCCTTCTACCTGTTTGCAGCGTGTAAAGCACTCAGGCTCGAGCCGATCTCTCAGTATTGTCTTTTTCCCTCAATACTTCCTTAAACTTAGGCCCCAGCAAGAGCGGGCCCTTTTCAAAAGGGGGGAATAGGGGATGTATGTTAAGGGGGTGCCTTTCGCCTCATTAGAATTGAATTTGCACCGTCTTGTAATTACGTTGAAGGGCAACAATGTATTTTTTCCATCAAAATCTTCCCTGAATAGAAGATTCTTTTGGAGCAGTTAATTTGCCGCCCACACTAATGCATTAATTAATGAACTGGGTTGCACCAATTTTCTCTATCCTGCTGCTCCCTGCTTGTTTCAAGCAAATCTGGGTAGGCCACTTTTAATAAAATTACCTCATTAAGGCCTTTAACGCAGCACAGTAACTCGCTTATTCACTATCAAACATTTTTCGTGGAAGTGTGTGCGTCCTCGCTCAGCGTTGCATCTTTTTGTCCGTAGTTCTAAATAATGACGGGAACGAGCAGGGAGATATAATTGGGGATAAGGGGGCACTTGAGTAAATGTTTGGAATCTTTTAAGGTTTTTCTTTGTTTGATGGTGATTAATTACTTCCAGAAGGGATTTTGGAGAATTATATTGTGCTTTTTTATTATTATTATTCATGGCTCAGATCAGCACAGATACAGAATGTGCACAAGTTTTTATTTTTAAAATGGCAAACTTGTGAAATGATGACGACACAGTCATGCACTGTTTAAAATAGGTGGCATTCAACCATTTTGATAAACAACTGGAAATGTGCTGAAAATATTGCTAATGTGTTAATTTGAAATGTATTTATGTGTGTGAAAGCTGTTACACAAAGTGAATCTAAGCCTTAAAAATATCACAAATCTACTTTTTTTTTCTCCATAAAACATAACAGAAAAGATTATGAAAAATTAATAGTTTTCCCATCTTGACAGTGAAGTTCCTAAAATTTGTCCAGGTTTGTTTCTGAATTAAAAGAAATTGATCAGTTGCTGCTCTGCAAAAATCTCTAATGACACAGAATCCTAAAATAACTAAGAAATGCACATTATCCACACTGGCTGAACATTCCCACAATATTTTATTCAAAAATTGTGTTTTCATTACTGTGTTGAACAAAACTACAAAGTTTAATGAGTTCACTTGTGCTGCACACTGCCACCTAGTGGACAAATATATATTAACAAAGTTTTACGGGAACTGCTCCGAGTTGATTTATTACATCGTTTTTATTTAGATTTAAAATGCATTATCTGTATATGCACCTAGTGGGCATATACCTTTAGTAAGACCTTTCTCTTCTAGGCTGTGTTATATTAATGCTTTGGATGGTGATAAAGGAAAATCCTTCAGTTCAGTGATTTTATGTACAGTATGAGGGCCTATAATGAAAATGATTTGGTCTTTAACAGAAAACACAAATGATCATGAATAGTAACTTAAAATAAATAGATTTACTCTGCTGAAATTGCGACTCACATACAAAATCAGTGTTGTGGTGGGCATTTCATTTCACTCTGTTCTTTTTCCAAACAAAAACAGAGAATAACACTTGTGATTATGAAACAAAAGCCAAAGAAGAAAACCTGAAACAACAAATGTTATGAGTTGAAGACAAATCTTAATCCCATCCAAAATCCAGTTTGGAACTTGATAACACAACTTTATGTCAAGCAGTTGTTCACTAAGTTTCAGCTCAATGTTAAGGGAGGAGAAACAATGATGGAAATTATTATAAAATATTTCCAAACAGTATATTTTGATTGATCTTGTAAGGTTGTATGTTGCAGGATAAAGCCAAGTCCTCATTTAATTGTCAAAATTGTTGAAACAGCTGCTAAACTCAAGGCAGAACCCAACACAGACATGTTCCTGTTTTCTGTAGTTTATATCACTTTATAATTTAGCTGTTTTTGTTTCGTTTTTTAATATCATTTTTTCATTTTATATGTTTTTTTTAATGATTTTCTACTGTTGTCATCAGTGCTCTTTCTTTGTTTAAAACAATATCCTTTATAAATAAAGGTTGGATTGAATTGAACAATCCACGTTTGTTCCTAAAGTACAATTTTGAAATAATAAATAACTTGATTATTCTGTCATCTTGTTTTCTGCCAATGGTAAAATTAAAACTGTACTTATATTTTGGCAAAAGCAATAGACTTCTTAAACTAGTAAAAAATACAATTCAAAGTATTTTAAGTGCTTTAAATTGATGCAACGTCTCCTCCTGGTGGAGAAATGAGGCAAAGCTTAACATGTTTTATTTAACAATAGACCATAAATGCAGCAAAACAGGAAAGACAAAAAATTTAGTCTACAGTGCATTGTTAGTAGCTGATCTTATATAAAATATGTTATATAAAAAAACTACCAAAAAATAATTTTTCCTGTTCACTGGGTACATTTTTCAAAGTCCATCACTTCTCACTGTGAGTTCAATGTGGTACTGTGTATTGATCAGGGAGTAGACGCTCCCTTAGCACAAATGACTTGGCAGATAAACGACTGCTGCTTTTAGAAATAAAACAACCTCTTTGATTTATGCATGTGTGAAAAATGTTTTTTTTTTTTTTTGGTTTTAGGAAGTTCAGTTTCTTATACAATTTATGTGAAATAAATAATAATGATGTCACAAAAATAAAAATGATGAAAAACTTGTTTAATGACTCTAGAAAAATGTGTTTAAAAAAAAAAGTAAAATAAGATAAAAACTCATGTACTGGCACAGTTTATTCACATTTGGTCCAGAACAAACAAAATCCTGTATAACATACAAAAATAGAGCATTTGTGGAAAAAAATAAAATAAAACAACTAAAGTTCCTTAAATAAAAAGCAGAAAACTTCATTATATACAACCAACAGAAAATATTTAATCCGAGCCTTCACATGGAGTCTGTTCAGTTTGTTCTGTCTCGTGCTGGATTTCTGTTCCTGCTCCTCCTGGACCCTCGGCTATGAGGTGGAGGTTCTTTATATTCATCTCCTGAGCCGGTGTCCTCACTGTCCTGTGTGTCTCTCCAGCCATCGGGGGTGGAAGGAATGTCCTCTGGCCGACTGTACACCTTGCTCTGCAGTTCAGCTATGTCGTTGCGGATATCTGCCATCAGCAGAAGCAGAAAGTCAAAGGAGCCCGGGGTGCCCTAAGGATTATGTACAGAAAATAAAAAGGGTAAATAAAGCCATTTAAAAGTTTAAAGTTATTACATAGTCTAATTGTCACCTGTCTGCTTTAGTTTAACAAATTAGGTTAAATAATAACAATAATAATGTCACATTTTTGTCATCTGTGTATGTTTCCATACAAGACGAAATTTGTCTATGCATTTAACCAAACCACCACCAGGTGGGGCAGTGGGCAGCTATTGAAAGTGCCGGGGAGCAATTTGGGGATGAAGTGTGCTGCTCATAGACACCATAAGGTATGCAGTGACCGGGGTTCGAACCTGGGACTTTCGGGTCCCAAGTCGGCTGCCCGGCCTCTACACCATCTTGGCCCAGTAACATGTTACAATAGTGTGGCATCTACATGGATGGCTTTATTCTTACTGGTGGTCCAACAGGTCCAGGAGCTCCTCTGTCCCCCTGAAAAAAAAAAAAAGATTTAGTTAAGATGAATTACAGTGGATGAGGGGAGGTAGCATGAGGAAAAAGTGCTAAAATTCAACTTGGGAAACTTTTCAGGGAGTAGGAGGATGTGTAAGAGAGCACAAACACTGAGACATTTATAATAAGGAAAAGCAAACCTCCTTGAATCACCACCTTATGGTGGCGAAGGAGTTTGGACTCCTGAATGGTCTTAGGAGGTGTGCTGTCAGGGGCAGTTGTAATTCTCAAGGCAGATTGGTCCTAGGTGACAAGCCATACAAAGAGCGATTCCAGAGACTTTTATGGACAGAAAACAGCAAAAAGCTCAGAGTCGCTGGACTGGTCGTGAGTTGCCGGGGCCCCACCCTGGAGCCAGGAGGGCTCATCAGTGAGCACCTGGTGACCAGGTCTCCTCTACCCATGGGACTCAGTTTCTTTTATCTCCTTAAACCAGCTGCTATGAACAGAGATGGTTGATGCTACTATTTTTTTTTATTTGGGGTATTATTTCAGCCAAAACATGTCCCAGAAATGTCAAAATAATTTAAAGAAAATATAGGGAAAATACCCAAAATAATGTTTAATTTGAAAAATAGACAATAAATATTAAAGTCAAATAGTGCTATCACGTTCATGCCAATGATCAGTGTAAAACAAAAGTCTAACGACGGCACTAATTACAGTAACTTTGTGCTTATGGTATGTTATTAACTATCAAGTAGATACTAGGGGTGCACCGATTGCAGTTTTTTGGCCCATCACCAATCACGGATTTCTACAAAGTCTGACCTGCAGATTCCGATTTTGGCCAAATACCGATTTTGTTTTATAAGCAGCACTGTTAGATGTTGTAAGGTCACAATGCACCTTCAAATTTCAATCTTATTTTGTTGAAAAACAGACCCTTGAACAATATTCAAGAAACAACACAAACTTGTTTTAACTGGTCACAAGGTAGTGCTCTGAAATATAAATGAAGTTTAGACAATTGTTGTTAAAACAAACAAAAAAATATGTAAAATCGGTTTCTCATGCAAGCATTGGCCGATTTCCGATTTCCCAAAATTAAGAATCGGTGCACCCCTAGATAGATACCAACTTTACATTCCCACGTCTTAAAGAGTTCTTTAATAAACCACCTCCTGAGTGTGACCCTACACAGTAACCTCACGTTTAAAAGTAACTTGTTAATTTGAAGTGGTGCACAAGGTTCTGACTGTTACAGCTGTGAGGCAGGTCAGGATCACATCAAGGCTGCCAGTGTTTTGGCAGGTGGCTTGGATTTGTTCCTCAGTGAGGCAGATTACCATCATCCTCAAATCTATCCACACAAACATTCCAGATCTACTGAAAGAACACCATGGATTGGTGTCAATAAGGCAGATGCACCTAAGTCTTTCCATACGCTTGTTTCAAAAAACAAGCAAACAATGTTTTGAGATCCAACGGTCTATGTATGATGAGAATCACTTGGGCTTTTATGCTTGGAGTTTCTGGATCTGAGACTTTGTTCTTCATGTCGCTTTAAGACCGGATTATGTTTCAAAGTTGACTGTCCAGTAGTAGTTGGCTGAACTATCTGCTCTCAGACTAAATTGATTCTGTCATCCTACAAAAGGAGGAGACTTTGGTCTTTTATTAAAAGTAAAGAAACTAAATTTCACTCAATAACACATTGAAAATATAATGACCTCAAACACTGGTTTAATCAAATCGTACTTACCGGTACTTTGTAAGCTGAAGTTTTTTAAGGGTTTTCTTTTTTGTGGTTTGTACTGATACATGTACTTTTTCATTTGCAAAAATGTCAACTAAACACTGCTTAATTTCTTATATTGGGTAAAGTGTTTAATCTGCATTCCTCATATAAATGACTGAAGACCAAATATCACATTCACCTGCAGATTAAAACAGATCTAGGAAACCTGAAACAGCCAAAACGGATATCTGCAAACCAGAATGATGCCTCTTTCATTTTTCCTGACTTTGGCTATATTATTTTTCAGTAAATAGATATTACAAATTTGAGAATATATGGTAGGTAAGGGTGATATTGTACAATACAGTATTTTCTGGTGTATAGGTCGCACCTGTGTATAGGTCACATTGTCCAATTATCACAATAGATTGGAAAAATCCCTAGATAGGTCGCACTGGTGTATAGGTCGCACCTACGTTTAGCTCTGCTGCAAATGTCTGCCACAGGAGCGCACAGCAAGGCTTTTAAGAAGATTAACACTTAAAAACAATTATTTGTTTGATAAAAATTATAGCAAATATATGTCTGAGCTGAACTTTTCCTTAATAAATGAACGTAATTGTGAAATGAGCTGGATTTAAAAATTTGTTTCACCGAAAGTGATAACAAGCCATATATAGGTCGCACTGGTGTATAGGTTGCAGGCCTTGAAAAAACCATAAAAGGTGCAACCTATACACAGGAAAATACGATACATGTTTTAATACTTTGCCAAACAGAGAAGAAAAGCATAAAAACATTTCTGATAACTTTTTGCAAAATGGTCAACATTTCCATTTATAAATAAACTTTTCACAAAGTCTTGTGATACTCCAGACAATGGACCTTACCAAGCTCCGCCCAGAAACGCCCCCTAAGCTCCAAGATGGCTGCCCGTCTCCCAAGCGCAGCTTTGGTGTCAATGAAAAACATGGCGTCGACTGACTGCAGGGTATTTTTGAGTCGAATAGTGTATCATTTCTGCCAGATTCCAACAAAATATCAGCCATGACAATGGACAGGGGAACCAACAAGTTCATGTTATTTTTATTTGTGGACGTTATCAAGTTGTTTGATCCACGCGATGCCTCCAAACAGCGTGCGCGTCACCGCTAATGCTATACCGTCTGATGGGAAAACATCAGCTCCAGGCTCAGCATTATTACAGCTGTGGACAGGATCACTGATGCCTATTGTCCTGCAAGGCTGGGTAAGTCAGGCATTCATGGTTTTGAGGGTTACTTTTGAAATCAGCGATTTCTATTGTTGGCAAAAGTTTGTGTGCCTTGGTCGCAAAGCTAATGCTAACTGTAATCTCCATTCATTCCTTAAGTGGTTGGTTAGCCGTTGCTGCTTTAGCTGCTAAACACGCCGACAGCGACTTTTGTGAGGGCTAAACGAGCTCAGCCGTTCGGTGTGTTAGTTAAAATCCAGCCTTCGTGTCACGATTTTGTGCAGTTTTAGGTGAAATCGACAGTAGAGCTCGTTGTGTTAGCTAGCTCATGTGGGGTTAGCGGAGCTGTTTCTTCCCAACTTCCAGGACGTTCAGTGAACTGTGGCTTTCTCTCATCGTGACCGCGTGTTGTTAACTAGCAGGTTTCAAAAGCAGGTCAACCCTTCTCTGCTGGTGAAAGAAATAATTGTTCAGTTTTGTGGTCGTGCACAAGCTTTGATCCAAGCAAGGCATTCAGTTTCACATTTAGGGAAACGGTGAATTTTACTTCCACAAATACGGTCAGGGTACCTGACATCTCCTGTACAGATACCCCACTGACGGTGGAGGACCATTTTTCCAGCCCTGACGCAGAAAAATTCTGCACGTATGCTAGCTAGCAATGTAAGTAGCATGTGGTGCCGCTCTCACAAACGCTACCGTAGCGTTTGTTTTGTGAGACCGGCACGCACGTGGAAGCTGCGCTGTGACATGTTATGGGTATTAGCCAATGAAACGCGGCCCTGTGGGCGGAGCTTGGTAAGGTCCATCATCACAACCTCAAGGCATTGGGACTACATATCAGTGATCAGGAAACTGTGAGCGGGTTGTTATTTTAAATTTTAGCCATTGACTAGTAGCTGAAAACGGCTTCATTTCTATCTCAGGACGTGAAAGAAAATTTATTGCAGGAGAACAGCAAAATGATGAACGAAGAAGATCTCACTCAAAACACAGTGATGGGAATTTAAACCTCTAGAAGTCATCAGGATTTACCTGCAGTATACTTATTTGATATATACTTTTCATTACAGTGTTTGTGTTTATATTGCACATAAAACTCATCAAGAGTGATCATCAACTGATGGTTCATGGACCATAACAAGTCAGCAAGTTCATCCAACCCGGCCCCAAACATAATAAATGATTAATGTACAGTATTGTACAGTTGTCAACCATTTCACCAAGACAATGTAGTGATTCACTGTAAGAAAATCTGAAAATGCTGCACCGGTAGAGTAAGTCTGGATCTTAACTTTAGCTGAGTAGTAAAATAAAAATTGTCTTAACAACACACTGATTTTGGGTGCTTTCTTTTATAAACTCCTAGCTTCATTTTAGTTAATTCCATTTTACCTTTTTTTAGTTAGCACAAAATCTTGTCAATCAAAAAGAAAGTGTTTACCATCACAGAGAATAAAAAAAAGCATTATAGATGTCATTCATTCATAACAACAGAAATTGATAAAAAACAAAACAAACAAAAAAGAAGACGGACATAATAAAGTTAGTAGAAACGAGGTTAATTAAAGATTGGAAACTGCAGTGTTGAGTAAATTATCTTGACCTATGATGTTACTGTTTTATACCCTAGTTTTGGTTTATCTTCTTGGAGAAAATTGCAAATAAGATTAGTTGGAAAAAGTTTGCCCACGCAGCATTTAGGTAAGAATTTTCAAGCATGCGCTCACCTGTTTTCTGCTTTTTACCACATGTATATCTACAGAAATTGATAAGCACTGGTAATTTATTTTGGCGAACAAAGTCTTAACTTGTTAAATTTTATTGCTTCATCAATATTGATCTGATAGAAGAGGCCAACAGTAAAACACATACAGGCAAATACTTTTTATGCTGCTTAAAAGGTTTGTTAGCTAGAAGGGTTAACTTGTGCAGATTATCATGCCTCGTAACAAAAATGTTATAAATGCACAGAAAGGACAATATAGGTTTTAAATATTGGTTTGGAACACCTTACCTTCAGACCATTCCTCCCTGGTGCTCCTGGAGATCCCTGTGGTGTAAAATAAATAAATAAATAAAAAATAAAATAAAACGTACTTCATACGTTCACAGTTTTTTATTGATTTATTTTGATTTTTACCAACTTCTGCTTTCAGGAGGTAACTCTAGTCTAAAGCTGCAACACTTCCTAATCTCGTGCATTAAATGAGCAAACATGTTGGAACCATCACTTTTTCTCTAACTACAAAATGGGAATCTTCATCATGCTCCACCAATGCTGAATAATTAAGAAGTGGTGGACTCCAGGGTTTTCCTGATAGACTTCAGATAAATGTCGGACACACTTTTATCATTTTTCATCGAACAATCTTCAAGACCTTGTGAACAAATTATAATGAATGGAGATGATGGAGAATGAAGTCAAAAATGCCAAGTCAATGTGTACATTTAAGAAAATGATCAAAACTGAAATGTTAAAAAATTATATATGAAGTAGCGTAATGTGTATGTACAGTATTAGTTAGAAAATTAGAAAGAGTTATTCATTTTGTATTGTTACTGGTAGATTATTATTGTTTGAATTGATTGTTTGAAAAAAAAGGGGCAGATATAATATATTTCTTCTTTCTGCTACCATTTTTTTTATATTTTGTATGTTATCACTTATGGGATTGTTTTGTATTGTGTTTTTTTATGAACAAATTTCATTAAAAAAATAATGAACATTTCTAATGATCAGATATGTTTAACGTCTTTGAATCACATTAATGCTTTCTAAAATCCTTACAAGAAGTCAAACACAGCTGATCTGATGGCTAAACTTCACAGGTGAGCAAAACCATCTTAGTCTCACTTCAGCAGAACTAGTGGTGTAACGGTACATGTGGGTATATTGAATTGTTTCGATACGTCATGTTTGGTTCGGTCCACGTGCGTACCGTTTCAGTTATTTTTTTCAATCATTACATTTTATTAACGAGAGATTATGCACCACAGAACTAAAGTTCCTAAGCGGGTTTCAGCACAACACTATTAATTGTTGCATAGTCTTGTAGCACACGTAGCATTAGCAGCCTAGCATGCAATGAAGAAGCCAGAGACCTCCCATCTCGTTGCGGTCTCCTGTTTGGGAACATTATGGCTTTCTTGTTAAAAGACAAGTGAACAAATCCAAAGCTGTGTGTCGACGTTGTTTCACAGAGACTGGATCTGCAGCAGGCAACACGTCTAACTTGTTAACGCACTTGAAATGACATCATCCGAACACGAACGTCTCTTCTACAAGGAAGAAAATCAGCTTGTTGCAAAGACCAATAACATCAGCATTTAAACAACCGTTATCAGGTAATTCAGAAGCAATAACACAAGCTGTAGGAGTTTTAAAGCTCTGGATCTACGTCCGTATTCTGTTGTTGATGCGCCAGCTTTAAGCATATGATTAAAGTTATTGAGCCCCGCTACAAAATCCCATCACGTCAACACTTCAGCCAAAAAGTTGTAGTAGCACTTTATGAAAAAGCTAAAATTGATTGTCAACAAGCCCTGGAGCACAGATTAAAGCCCTGCCACATGATGATGACCGAGAGAATATTCAACCACCTCATAACAGAAATGATGACCATACAAGAAGAGGTATTGTTATTGTATTATTATGATCTAATTAACTTTTTAATTTAAAATTATAGTCTTATTAACTCAATTTTTTTTTTTTTTTACCTCTTTGTGTTTTATTTCCAGTCTGGGACAGAGATAGCAGCAGAGTCTTCTTCATCTTCAGGGAAGTCATCCACCAGATCACCTCCAGCTAAGAAGTCTGTGATGACTGAACACTTTGGTGAACTTTTCCAGGGACAGGTGGAAAGTATAGAAAGTCCCTTTTGGAGCAGGTTCAAGAAGAGGTAGTGAGTACAGAGCTTCAGGGTGCCCTTCCCTTGAAGCGGACTCTTCTTTGGTGGAAAGACATTGAGGACAAATACAGCCGCACTCTCTATCCCTGCTACCTCTGTTGTTAGTGAGCAGGTTTTCTCCATCGCTGGAGATATTGTCACTGTAACTGTTGGCATAAAATGTGGATAAGTTGGTCTTTTTGTCCAAAAACTTAAAACTTGATTAGTTACCGGTAGATCGTAAACGGTCTGTTTCTGCTTACAGTTCTGTTTCTGACTGTTGTTGTATTTATTAAGATTTTTATTATTGTAAGTATAGTTTATTTAATGTAAAGAGTGCCATTTATATAAACTATCTTCCAAATGGGTCACTTTTATTGTTTTTTATACAAACGTTGTATTATTTACTTGTCATATTTTCAAAACAAACATTTTGTAAGTCTTTATTTTGACCTTTTTTGTACCGAAAATTAACAGAACCGAGCCCTCCGTGAAACTGAATCCAACCGAAATGTGATTTTAGCGTACGTTACACCCCCAAGCAGAACATAAATTGACAAACTGTTTAAATGAGGAAGTTGTAAATGCTGTCAGTTTAAACTTACAATCACATTTTGTAAACACACATGCACACATACTCTGATGCATGCTCAATAATCCAGGTAGAAAAATCTAAAAAAGCTAAGTCTGGTCCTCTGGACATTCAAAAAATGTATGTATGCACACATACTTTCAGTTGTACTTATAAAGCAAAAGATTGCTTGCTTTTGTGAAAACAGTTCCTGACTTCATGTTTGGCTTTTTGCAACTTGTGATATGACTGATTGCAGGTGCTGATAGTCCGATATACCAAAGATGAGATTGCATTAACTCAGGAGCTTTAAAAAGTACAAATAAATCCCCATGGTAACATCTGACACATTCTTGATTCAGGTTCCACACCTCAACACAGAGGGTTCACATTTGCAAGCAAGACTGAGTGCTACATAAAAATACTGCAAGCCAAAGCAAACAACAAAAGCTGTAAATGAATTTAGTTCACTCTGTTGTTATTACCATCACCATGTGTCATCATTTCTGACCTTATAAAAATGGGAGTCAAAAGTAATGGTGTGTTTTCTTTCTCTCCCTGGGTTTGTCTGACGAAGCAGGGTTATTAAATTATTTATTTATTTTATATTTAAACCAATGAGCCCTTAAAATCAGCAACTAAGTAACAAAAGTATAGAAAAAATGACAGCTCACTTCTTTTATTAATACAGTATGCCGATTCTGCTTTGTGACGCAAAGTGGAGCTGAGCTGAAAACAAATGCCAACTATCTGTGAATGAGAACTGAGTGCTGAAGATCCCATTATTCAGAGGTTATACGACCTACACCTAATTTATATTGATAATTTATACTATGGACATTAAGGTTATGACAACAATGAACTTTAAAAGTTTTCTCAGAACTTTCTCAAGGGGAGGATGGTTGTAATGATTTTACAGTTAATAAGATGTGTAGCCACGCTGTCAAAGTCTATCGGAAAACCAAAATTGCACTCTCAGCTGAGAGTAAACCAGCTTGAGTCATCAGAAACAACCAATGAACATATAGTTTAAATCTGTGGGAACACGAAGCTGCTGGGACATGGGTGTTACCATCTACAGTCCAATAAGTTTTATATCACTATATTAACATAAAATAGAAAAGTATCTTTCCTAAAATCAACACCTTTCGTCCCTGATGACCATGAGGTGAATATTTTATGGCTATATCAGATAAAAATGTTGCTGTCTGGCTACAGAGATTAGAAATGTGTATGGAGGGGTACAACTGAGTCAGTTGATGCCAAGAACATCGTAGGGTTACTAAATGTAGCAAAGGTAGAATCAAGTTCCGGAGTCATATAGCCCAGAGAAGACCACCTCAGAATTTTCCAGTATAACCTCAATCCACCAGCCAGACAGATAAAACACAACCAGAGGGTCCCAACAGGACAAGAACCTCAAACACACAACAGAATCAGATGTTGAATGGATTAAACAGACTAACATTAAGTTTTACTCAGATGTTTGGCTTGTGCCAGGAATCCCATAAATGTATCTGAATTGACAACTTTGTCCAAGAGAGGCCTTTTCTACCTACAGTATATGATTCCTGTGGTCTGGAGCCTTAATTTATATATTTAATTTTACCACTTTACTGGCTTTGGGACAGGAAAACTCAAGATACAACATCTATACTTTGCTGATCTAGAACACTAAACATCAGGGGATGGCAATGGAGGATTTGCTAAAGCTAGTCCATATTTTGGTCTACTTAACCCATCAAAGAACGGTGAATTTTTTTTGTAAACTAATACCAAAGTTCATGCTCATTAATCCAGGTATAAATCCACCAATGTTCAGTCAGGTCATCTGGATGGTTTCTTTCGTTGCTGAGACATTTCGTCTTTCATCCGAAGGACTTCTTCAGTTTGAGGAGCCCACCAAATCAAACAGAATCCCACAAACTGCCGGGGGTGGGGGTGGCTGAGTTGTTAGAGCAGTCATCCTCCAATGCAAGAGATGGGGGTTTAATTCCACCAGCAGTCACATGCCTAAGTGTCCCTGAGCAAGACACTGAACCCCCTAGCCCATTGCCTCTGATGTGTGTCTGATCGGTGTATGAATGTGATAAAGCACTGATTATTCTTTGTATAGATCTAGTAGAGTGCTGTATGAATGGGTAAATGAGGGCACAGATTGTGTTGTAAGCACTTTGAGTGTCTTGATAACATAGAAAGGTGCTATACAAGTACAGTCCATTTAACATTTAAAATAAAGTGTGAAGAAAAAAAGAAAACGTTTTACCCAAAAACAAACCTAAAACATACAGTGAAGAGGCCAACGATGCTACTAGGAAACTGATGTCATTATCCTAATCAAAACAAAATATCTTAACCCCTTTCACAAAATCAGCTACATGTTTTTGATTAGCAAAAGATGAAATGCTATTCAGCATTATTATACACTGTCATTTATAATACCGGTACCTTACAAGCAGTAGACTGGTGATATCAGGTTACTGGTTTACAGAATAAAACTACAGTACATAAATGCTGCAATTTGTGAAGATTAACAACATCCCTGTGTTGCTGTCTTTTACAAAGGTTCAGAATACACCAGAGAGAGAGAGAGAGAGAGAGAGAGAGAGAGAGAGAGAGAGAGAGAGAGAGAGAGAGAGCTACAAACTATATAA
>JBBPBX010009764.1:0-23822 GCA_038048925.1 Garcialebias charrua | reverse complement strand
AGGACAAAAAAAAAAAAAAAACCAACAACTAATAAAATCCTATAAGTAATATTGCCATAGCAATCATGTCCATGATAAATGTATGCAATTTCCCAACTGCAAGCATAGAACCCTGTGTTAAAAGACAATAAATAAAACTAATGAAACCATTTGTACCGTAAAAACATTTTCATTTAGCACGATAGAGCGACCTGACAAAGGATCAGGTTTGATTAAGCTCAGTGATTAACTCTATGTATAAAAAAAGGGAAAAAAATAAGCATAAATTACTTACCACAGGTCCTCGAGGGCCACGTTTGATGTGGAACAGGTCTGGTGTGGGTCCAATGGGCCCCATCAAACCTCTGGGACCAGGTGGACCAGGGGGTCCCATCAGTCCTTTGGGGCCCACAGGTCCTGTGTCTCCTAAAAAAGACCAACTGATTTAAGTAATAACTTGACACAAATAAAAGCATTTTAATAGAACAGTGATTTTTGTAAATACAGCTATTTCACTACATAGCAAAATGACACTAGTGGTCAGTCTGTTTTGGTCATGACAGAAATATTTTACTAATGACTTCTTACTGTTGGTCTAATCCTGATAATCCCTCTAAATCCCCAGACAGGTTAGAATTTTAATGTTGTTTATAAAGAGCCTTGATTATATAAATTTGATTGATAAGGTGGACTTTTTGATTTCCACCAGTGTTACGAGAAGTGGGGAATTGTGGTTTTGGAAATATGTTTTGACATCTATTGTGTGGTTCGGATATTCATGATAAACTGTGATAACTTTTGAGATCTTGCTATATTAGGAGCAGCTGTTCTGCAGTAGGAACATTATGCACGTTAGCATTCACATACAGCTCAATCCAAACACATCCCTTTGGCTGTTGATCAATGCCAGAACTTCTACTTGAAGGTGCCTCATAGTGTCTTACCTGGAGGTCCAGGGGAACCTGAAGGCCCTGGTAAAAATACAGGTGATGTCAAGATTTTCTCATTGGTCATCTGCACAGGGATGTCAGCACTATTTGACAGCAGCGCCATCTTTGAAAAAACACAAAACAACAAAGATGACAATGAAAATATAAAATGGCTGAAATAAATGGACTAATAAGTAAATGTTTTATTGTTTGTTGCTTTTAATTGACATAAAAAGTGTAATAGTGCAATTTTATCAATGGGTTCTTAAAACAGTTTACCTCAAATGATTCATAAAAGTCTGCACTGTCAAACATGACAAGAAAATTGCACACCGGAGAGCCCACATCATGTAAAATTATGCTAAAATTACATGCCCTGCTGAAGTTGAAAGCTGATCTCATAGCTGCACCACATTAGAAACCAGAACCAAACCAGATGGAAGCCAGACAGTCCATGTGCATTACTGACTACGACTAGGAGAGCTCCTACTCTGCATGCTAAGTGGATTTAGTTATCTCCAGTGTGTGTAACAACTTGTAGATTTTGTGGTGCAAGGAGGAAACACATAAAATACTTAGATGTGTTTCAAGAGCTTAGCATATGATTAAAGCATGTACACATACTTAAATCCACACACATACTTGTACAGCTATCCTGATTAAGACATTTTTTCCCATTCACTGTATACAGTCTGAGTAAAGTGGTTCATCTGCTGATCAGAAAAAGACGCCAACACTGTGACCTTTTAATCAGTGAAATGTAATTCTAAAATTACTGTAGTTTTAATTTCCCACTAATAGTTAATATATAATCATAAATGTTCACTACTACTGTTAAATTGTATAGTTATGACCAAACATGACATTTCCATGTTGTTTTCTTAATATATGCTGAACTATGTATACACCCCAACACCAACCACCTGGAAGCAATAGATCAAATGTTACAGTGGAGGGTGCTGAGCGGTGCTACTGACAGACTTGTGCTAAGATAGCTTCACACACAGGTGGACATGAACTAATGCTGAGTTTTATATAACTTTCTACCAATTCACATGTTTGAAAAATGAAAGTCTGCATGTGAGATAGCAAGGAAATGTTTCAGTCTTTTTATTATTTTTAAACTGTATTATATCCCATGATAGTTGTCAAAAATGTAGCTGCTGTCGTTTCTGAAATACTGCTAGGCAAGAACTCATGGACATAAAGCTTGAGCAATAGGAAGTGATAAAAAAAAAACAATAGTTTTAAGGATTAAGCTAAATAAAAAAACAAGTTTAGTCCTTAGAAGGGCCTTTTGGCTGGGTCCTTCTGCAACAAATCATATTAAGAAAAAGTACAGGTTTCATGTAAAAGCAGTTTAGTGAAAACAGAGGTTTCAATTAATTTTTTGTAAGGCAAAAAGTACAAAAACAAATTGGGATTTTCTGAATTCTCATACCTTCTGCTTTAGCTGCAGGACTGACTTCTTGATCTGGAAGAAATCTTCACATGTGGCTGAGCAAGTTCCAGCACTCATTAAATTATCACACTTCTCATAGAGATGGACTGCTGGGAAATGGAAAAATGCTTATGTCACAAATTACTGGAAAATGTTCAGAAAATTGAGATGAGGTTAACATGGATAGCGGGAAAGCTTTCTGAGAAAATGTGATCTGAATAGAAGAGATGGCATTCAGCCCACTTTGGATGGAACTTCTCTTTTATCTATGGACAAATTTAATAGTCATCTAAAAATATGACAATCCTGAGTTAAGACTAAGAGCAGAGTTGTAGTTTTACACTTTTAACGTCAGCTTCTTCAGTGCTATGTCCCCCATATTCCCTAAATACCTAAAGTGAAAGGAAAACTCAAGGGGAAATCATAAAAAGAAGACATATTCAACATAACTAAACAACCAGACCATTGGCTGTGTGTCACTGAATATTACAAGTTTTCTCATTCCCACATTAGTTAATAACATATTTCTCTTACATAAACTTATTTGTAGCAGCATGTTCATGTAAGTATTACTGACTGAACTCGACTTGGCATAAGTAATCAAATTTGGCTGTTTGGAGTCGCCATGAGAGAATGTACTAGCGAGATTGTTAAGGCAGACACAGAAATTTACGAGTACAGCCTGACCCAAAACTATGTTGATATCTGAATCTGGACCTGGCCTTGGAAGGCGGACTATCTCACCTTGGATGCTATGGAAACAAAAAAGTGCTGTCCCCATCCCCACCCACTCTCTTCCCCATGGTCGTGGACCTGTGACAGAGCTCAACTGAGCTGGCTGATAAACAAACACCTCTTATCGGGACTATGGCTGGGGGGAGGCGGGGCTCTGGACTGTGCTGTGCTACAATCTTCCCTCAAACTCAATGCATCCACTGGCCTCCCTCACATTCCCTGGCGCAACAACCTAGGAGATGTGAAGGCACAAAGGGCTGTGTTGTTCAACTGGCGGGCATGCTGGGACCTCCACCCCCTACCCACTCCACACGCATATGCATTATGTCTATTTATATTGCTTTGCTGTGGTAGATATTTTTGATGCCTGTCAAGGACAGTGTGAGAGATCTTTTTCTTAGTACCTCTCTCCTTATGTTTTCTTCCCCTTTCTTATCTAAGCATGTCATGATCCACCCTTGACAAAGCAACAGGGACAGAGCATCTTAGAAACTGCAGTCCCCTGTACACTTCTGTCCATCTTTAGGACGGCAATACAAAAAGTAATTTCATTGTACTTCACTATGCAAGGATAATAAAAGTATTCTGATTCTGAAAACCTTGTAGTTGTTTTAATTCTAATTTTACTCAAAGCAAGAAAGAAGAAACTGAAGTGACAGCTGTCCTCCAGTCAAGCTTATTTCTCAGGCCTACACTCAAATATCTAAATTTTGTCATTCAAAAATAAATAAATAAATAAATAAATAAAAACACAAACGTTTCTCACTTTCCAGTCTCATATGTAATGTTATAATAATGGAAGATACTCTCATGGGAGGAAGTAACACATCTGCAACCCCTCACTGCTTTGCTGACTACTAAATCTGAGGCAAAAAATATGTTTTTATCGCCTGGACCATTTGTGTTTTCTTCACAGGAATCCAACAAACCAGAGAAGAAATGGACTCACAGGGGCAGCACTATATTTTTGTGACTGAACTGTTCTGACATCCACAAGAGGAAGGACAGTCTAATGGCTACCAGGTGCTTATGTTTGTAGTGCCCCCTCCCATCTTTTTTTATTTGTTCTAACACACACACGCACCATTAGCGCAGAGTAGTCATCACCACATCACTTCTAGATGTGCCCTCGAAAGACAGAGTGGAGAGAAAACATCCAAGCTCACCTCTCTCGCCCTTGGTGCATGTTTTTCCATCTTCTTCCAGGAAATAGCCTTTCTCACACTCACACCTAAAGCTCCCTGCAGTGTTGATGCAGATCTGAGAGCATGTACTGGAGTTTTTATCTGCACATTCATCAATGTCTAGGTGGTGAAGAGAAAATAAAGACAAACAAAAAAATTAACTACAGTACTGCATCGTAGGCCCATTTTAACATGCATGTAATAAAAACAAGATGAATAGAGAAAACCATTTAAAATTAATTTTGAAATGGTTGTTAATAACTTATATGAAAGGTTTTCTTAATTTCTTAAATAAAATAGAATAAAAACTAAAGGAATACCTGATATACAGACCTTCTTCAAGATAAAATTAGTGTGCTTTTTTAGAACGTATGTATAAACTATGTTTGGAGAAGCAAAATTATAGCAATGTTTTACAGTTTTCTTTGCAGACAAATAAAAAATGTATTTAATGCAAAAAAAAACAACAAAAAAACTAAAGGAATACCTGATATACAGACCTTCTTCAAGATAAAATTAGTGTGCTTTTTTAGAACATATGTATAAACTATGTTTGGAGAAGCAAAATTATAGCAATGTTTTACAGTTTTCTTTGCAGACAAATAAAAAATGTATTTAATGCAAAAAAGGAACATGTTTAACAATAAACGTCATATAAAATTAATGTATCAAATAAGTTATAGTTAAAATATTGTCCATATGGATACGCTTTGAATATGTTTAGCTTTCACTCATTAAGCGTCAACATCAGCCATCAACTCACGAAGGGTAAACACTCAAAGAACTTGCAAAGGAATACAAATACAGGTAGTCCTCGGGTTACAATGGTCTCGAGTTACGACGTTTCGTGGTTACGGTGCATCTCCCATAAAAAAATAAAATAAAATATATATATATATTGAAAAGCCGAGTTACGCAGTTTCCGGTTTTACGTTGTAAACGTAGCGGCGGAGGAATACAGAGGCAGAGGAATACGTTACGTATGGACCGAGGTTGACTGCAGAACCAGCGGCGAAGCAGTGGAAAAGTACAGGCGGAGACCTTACTGTAAACGCTCTGGACCGAGGTTGACGGTGGTTTTACGTCGTAAACGAATAGAGAATACGGAGGATGGACCGAGGTGGACGGTGTCACCAGCATCCAAGTAGGCTATTAACTGTTTTTGCACTTCATTATGGCTCCCAAATGTATGTGTTTTTTGATAATTATGTAGGGTACTGTGTTAGGATAGGCTAAGTGCTTGGTAATGCAGTACTGTACATGTATATGGTGCAGTATGTACGTATATTTCAACTTACGTCAAAAATCGATTTACGAGGCTACGTAGGAACGGATCTACCAAGGACTACCTGTAATTACAAAATAACTAATTTAGATGAAAACATGAACCATATGTTGATTTTGAAGCAGCAGCAAATGTTAAAATAACATCACAGCATCTACAGTAAAATCTCCTTCATTTACAGTGTGTATGTCAACACATTTGTTTTATAAACTAACAATAATCTGGTTTGGTTTTCCATGAGGCAGAATATTATTTTATCTCAGAGAAAAAATAAATAAAGTAAAGCCCTTTTGTCTGTCTCTGTTTTGCAAAAAAGAATACAAAGCTTATGTGAAAATTGTAAGCAATACCCAAAAATTATATACGTATATATAATATATATATATATTTACTGATGTGTATCAGATCTCACCCAGACAGTACGGCTTCTCACGGTTTCTGTGGCGCTCACGGTCATAACGGTACCCTTGGTAACACGTGCACACCACTCGACCAAAATGGTCCGTACACTGCTGCTCGCAGGGGGCATCAGCACATACATCATAGTCTATTAAAAAAAGAAAAGTGGTTAAAAAAAAAACTACAATATTAAATAGACAATATCTAAAGAAGGTTAAGTATTACCACATGTTGCTAAAGCCCAAAACCTTTGAGACATTTTGTGCAGGTTTTACAAATTGTTCTCAAATACACAAGCGTTACATCCAAACATTTCTTCCTACCTTCAGGAATGCAGTGGCCCATCACAAACTTGAAGCCCTTGCAACACTGTTTTCTGTAAATCATCAAATTGACACAAACATTGAGTCATTATTTCCTACATTGGAAAATATCATTAAAACAAATATGACCTAACTCCATGTCTTGATGCAACTGCCTGCTTGTTTCTAAAGCTGCCTGTTTGTTCATGTTTGATGATTCTCGTTGAATTACAGTTCAAATCCTCTGCCAAGTGGACTTTGTTTTTACTGTGTGGTGGTTGTTCACTTTGACTCCAATGAAAAGTTAAAAAAGGTGACGAATACTTCAGTTAATGCTTCTATTATGGATTTGTTTCTTGTTTTAGACATTCACTGTTTCACTCCATATATTTCCTTGTCTGTACACTCTGTCCATAAAAACAATTTGTGCAATATTTTATCATCACGAGTCATGCCATTTCAAGATTGTCAATGAATATTTGCTCACACTTTGGAGAAAAGTGCCACCAGGTGTTGATTTCACACAAAAGATGACCAAACTGTTCACTCACACCATGAAGTAATAACATTTTAAAACAGTCACACTCTCATTATACTGTTATGCTTCACAGCTTTTATTCTGCAGCAGTTAAGATGATAGTTCTGATCCACATTATGTATTTTCCTGCTACGCTCAGCAGCACTCAAACATTTTACTTCCATATTTAATACAGCAATTTAGAAGAAAAAAAATGACCCAACCATCCCTTTAGAGACCATAGGTTTAATATATCGGCTTGTTCACATTTGTAGGTTAGCACTAAGCACACAGAGTTGCGTTAGTGTTTCACTGTTGCACTTAAAATGCTGACATGATGTTGGTGCTAAAAGAAACTTTTCAATTTAAGAAAAAAAAAGTTTCACTCACAACACACTAACCACATGATAGATACCTGTATATAGAAAATGTCAAAGGTGTTTATTATGCTTTTGTAAAAGTTGCATATTAGAAGATATACAAGGAAATAATTGGATAATAGATTTAATTTAATGAAATATAAGTGAAGCAGACCATGTTATTTTTAGGCTGTTTAGCAGGCATATTTGCTAGATATGTTCAAAAGATTTCCCCTAAAAGAACTAGAGATCAAATATACTGTGTCATGTAAGAAAAGTACTTTTCAAAAGAGATTGACATCTATTTTATCTTTTCATCTTATTATAAAACACATTTTCCTTCTTTGGTCCTTCCAGTTGTATGAAATTGCAACCTAGAGTAAATTACCACCTAAAAGCTGGTCATGACTTTGAAAAATATCCCCAACTAAAAGAAGATTATCAAAGACTAGTTAAATAGACGTCTTTTTTTACTGCCTACTGTTTTTAGTCACTTTACTGAGTACAAAATATTCTGAATGCAAGCACTTATTTGCTAGAGAGAAATTGTACAATTCAAAGAGGAGCAACAAGGACAACAGACAGCACGTAATTGACTCACCAGGTACAATAACACTTTGGACCAGTTCTATACAGTTATGAACAAAGCATATCATCCCCAGAGCAGCTTTAAGACACTGATCACTGCCTGGTCCATCTCGTTCCATCTTACAAGCGGAAACTAAAATCAGCTAAACTTATTAAAACAGTAAGGAAATGAACTGATGAGGCAACACAAAAACTGCAGGAACGCGTCAACTGCACATACTGGAGTGTCTTTGAAGCTGCTACAACAAACCTGGATTAACTCACTGATACTGTGACATCCTACATCACCTTCTGTGAGGACATGTGCATACATGCCAAGACCTTCCACACATTCAAAAATAAATAAATAAATAAAGTTCACAGAAATGTGGGCCAAAGAGGACACCTATAGGAAAAGAGAGGGTTCTACGCAAGAAAACCAGAAATACACGGAACAGGGAGATCAGAACATCTAAAAGAAGATATGCTGAAAAACTGGAAATCCATTTTTCAGCAAACAATCCTACCTCAGTGTATAAAGGCCTACAGAACATCAAATTACAGACATCCACCCTCCCCTGTTATAGTGAACAAAAGCCTGGTCAATGACATAAACACCTTCTACTGCAGGTTTGAGAAGAACTCCACTTTCCTCACTCAAACAAGGACAGAAATTACTTCCATTACTCCCCTGACATCACCAGTTCCTTGTCCCATTGTGTCAACCTGACCCGTTTTTGACATGAACCAGGTTTTGGATTCAGGAAATGCACCAAAATGAAGGAATGGTTTAAAAGGTTTATTAAAACAGGATCTCTGGTGGAGGTCTGGGTCTGTAGGTCATTCGGATCTGTAGAGACAGTAGAGTTAGTGACTTGGCTTTGACTGTGAAGGTTCTTGGGAGAATAAAGGCAGTCACCAACCTTCACAGTCAGGCAGAAAGCAGACTCCGTGTGACAGGAGACGTGTGACAGGAGACATCGCTGGTGACAATGACGTCACCAGCGATGATTGAGCTGCAGCAGCGCAAGAGAATTGCGCAGCGTGAGGCATTCCAGAGACAAGGTACAGTAGAACTGTCCAATGTCATACACAGATGGTCAGAAATCCTTATCCAAGTCCAGAGTACAAGGCAAGAGGTGTAGTTGAGGAGAGGAGGAGCAGAGTCATTACGGTGGTCAGAGCGAGAGATCAAAATCATGCGGGGGACAAGTAAGGCGAGGAAACCAAGAGACAGGCAAGAGGTCAGAACCAGGTAGTCAAACAAAGCTGTGGCATGAATGCTGGACATCTATTTGTACTACTCAGGAAGGTTAGATAATCTGGCACTGGTTAGTTGTGGATGTGGAGCTTATAAAGGTAGGTGAACAGGTGAAGCTGATGAGTGCTGATTGCTGTGGAGAAACAAAGGAGGCGTGGCAAGGCTCAGAGGAAGCAGGCTTGAGCTGAAGGATGGATGACAGGCAAACAGAACATGGAAACAGGAAACTATGACAGGAAGGGGCAGAAACATGACACATTTATCATAAAAGAAGAGGATGTGAGACAATTTTTCCGAAAGCAGAGCACCAGGTCCTGATGACACCCTACACTTCTGTCTGAAGATCTGGCTGATGACTGCTGATTGCTGTGGAGAAACAAAGGAGGCGTGGCAAGGCTCAGAGGAAGCAGGCTTGAGCTGAAGGATGGATGACAGGCAAACAGAACATGGAAACAGGAAACTATGACAGGAAGGGGCAGAAACATGACACATTTATCATAAAAGAAGAGGATGTGAGACAATTTTTCCGAAAGCAGAGCACCAGGTCCTGATGACACCCTACACTTCTGTCTGAAGATCTGGCTGAAGACCTGTGCTGTACAGCTAGCTCCCATCTTCTGTCACATATTTAACAGACCAGTGGAGAGCTGTGAATTTCCCTTCTGTTTCAAACAGACAACAGTTATTTCAGCAGTAAATCATCCGCTAAAGGTCTGAAGGACTATGGACCAATAGCCCTGACAAACATCATTTTGAAAACCTTTGAACAACTAGTGTTCACCAACCTGAAAGACAAAACAGGTCATCTTCTGGGTCCCTTACAGTTTGCCTATCTGGCAAACAGGTCAGTGGATAATGCCATAAACATGGGTCAATACTTAATCCTGCAACATCTGGAACATCCAGGGACCTATACAAGAATCCTGTGTGTGGACCAGCTTGGCATTAAACACAGTCAACCCACGGGTCCTCTCCATCAAGCTCTCCCAACTTAATGTATGTTTCTCCTGCAGTCTGCAGGTGGATCCTCAACTTCCTGACAGGCAGGAAGCAGCAAGTGAGGCTTGGTGACATCACATCAGGAGTAAGGACAATTAGCACAGGAGTTCCTCAGGGATGTGTACTGTCTCCACTGTTCTTCCCCCTTGATACCAATGAATGCCCTTCCATGTATCCTGCTGCTAAAATAATTAAATTTTCAGATTACACAATATTATCGGCAGGAGGTTGAATGGTTGGTGGTCTGGTGCAGCACCAACAACTTGGAGCCTGTGGATATGACAGTGGACTTAAGGAAACAATCCCCAGCCCCCTTCACAATAACAATCTGCCCTGTGTCATCATCTGTTGAGACTTATCAGTTCCTAGGGACTACTATTTCACAGGATCTTAGATGGGAAGTCAAACACCAGCACCATCCTGAAAAAGGCCCAGCCAAGATTGTTTATACAGCTATACTTTAGAAGAGCTGGTCTGTACAAGAGTTGCTAAGGCTTTTTTTACAGAACTGTCATTGAGTCCATGCTGTGCACATCTATTACATTCTGGTTTGGTGCTGCCATACAACAAGAGAAAAGCAGACTGCAGAGGACAATACAAACTGCAGAAAACAACACTGATGCTCCCTTCCCATCCTTCAGGATCTCTATACAACAAGAGTCAAGAGGAAGGCAGGGAACATCGCCAGAGACCTTTCAGCTGTTTGTTCTACCTCCTGGCAGGCACTAGATCTGTCAAAAGTGGAACCACAAACAAAAAAGAAATTGTTTCTTTCACATTGCCACCAGTATTATGATGAATATCTGAACAATTTTTTCTGCTGGAAATGGACAATCTTGTTTGCTTCTTCTTGTTGTATCTTTATTCTTGTTTTTCATATTGTTCTTTTACATTTTAGATTTCCATGCTATCTATGCAAATTTTCCTTTATATTTAAATAACTTCTGCATTGCTAAAAAAAACATGGTTTATAACTATTATGTTATATACAAAATAAATTAACATATACTGTAACCTAATTAATTTGGAACTTGCATTTAAAACTTGCACAGCACAGCTACAGATCTACACCTGGCTGTACAAAAATCTCACAAAGTGCCAGGAAAGAAGCAAAAAAATACAGTTTTAAACTATGTAAAAAGCAAACTGTTTAGATTTCAGAGGAAAAATGTGCAAATGAGTCTTCAGTATTTTTAACACCATTAATGTAATCTTAATAATCTTAATACAGTACTATTTATTTCTTTATGTAGTCTGAAAAGTATTTCTCCATTTTAGAAAATCTGCACATCTGGTATGAGTGAAAGTATCAAATATTGAATAATAATAATGATGAGATGAAACTGCGCAGCCAAGGTGTTGAGAGTGTTGAGTGGGATTATTATGCTTTATCATTTGTCAAACCTATTTTATTTTGAAAGGACACGCACTTCCTGTCACTTAATTAAGCACACATGTGTATGTATATAAGGTGACACGTCAACTGAATAAACCAGTCATTCCCCTTGTGGTGAACAAACCAGAACGATGACTCTTGGTCATTTTTATTCCTCCGTGGTGACGGTGTATCTGGATGAATGCACGCTCGGATTCTGACTGAGTGACGCTACCTGCTGACAGGTTATGGGCCCAGCTAGAACCCAGATAGAGCCCAGCTAAAGCCCAGGAGAACTCCAGGAAGAGCTCAAGATACAACCCGGAGAAGCTCTGGACAACGACGGCGAGCGCGGGTGAATCTTTGGAGATTGGAGTCATAAAGACGAGCGTTTTTGGTGAGCAACTACTGAATGCTAACTGGCACCATGAACAAACGCGTCGTCGATTCAAGTAGCCAATGGGCGCGGCTAACCTTCGACGGAGACGAAAACAATTATGAACTGTGGGAGACGAAAGTTCTGGGACATTTCAAAATTCAAGGACTTAAAGACACCATCTTGGGAAGAAATATCGACGCAGACACCGATGAAGAGAAAAATGAAATGGCATATGCAGAGTTGATCCAATTCCTCGATGACAAAAGTTTGTCACTCGTGATGAGAGAAGCTGCCGACGATGGTCGAAAAGCATTAAAGATACTTCGAGACTACTATGCTGGAAAAGGTAAACCAAGAATTATAAGTCTCTACACTGAATTAACTTCATTGAGGAAGAAGAGCGATGAAAGTGTGACTGAATATATCATACGTGCAGAGACACTAATTACAGCCCTGAGAAATGCCGGGGAGATCCTTAGTGATGGTTTACTCGTGGCGATGGTTTTAAAAGGACTGCCAGAGACATTTAAGCCTTTTTCCGTCCATATAACACAAAGTGAATCAGACATACAGTTTGCTGAATTCAAAGTGAAACTCAGGAGTTATGAGGACACTGAAAGAATGCGCATGACAGAAGCAGATGACGTCATGAAAGTGAGGACGCCACAAAGCGCACTATTATCAACAGCTGCTGGAGACTACAAGAAAGAAATAACATGTTTTAAGTGTGGCTTCACTGGACATAAAGCCAATGTCTGCCGCTACAGACTGTGGTGCAGTCACTGCAGGAGCAGCACACACAGCGATTCGAACTGCAGAAGGAAGCGATGGAGTGACGACGCCCGCACAGCAGTGGAGGAGGACAGGAACACAGAGAGCGACAACACGTATGCATTCCGGACGAGAGATGACAGCGTGAGACCAAATCATCGACAGAACCTCAAAACTACAGGTCTTATGGTGGACACAGGAGCGACTTCACACATCCTGAAAGAAAAGACCGCATTTAAAAAGTTTGATGAACATTTCCAGTCAACAACACATTGTATCGAGTTGGCTGATGGTACCAGATGTAACGGAGTGGCTGAAGGCAGAGGAGATGCAGAAGTACTTTTAATGGACAGCAGGGGACGACAACACAGAATATTACTGAAAGGAGCATTGTACATCCCCACGTTTCCACAGAACATCTTTTCTGTGAGGGCCGCAACAACAAATGGAGCCACCATCATCTTTACGGAAGGGAGAAACATTCTTCAACACAGAGACGGTACAGAGTTCAACATCTACGAGCACGACAGACTGTACTACCTCGCAACATTATGTGAGTACGATGAATGCAATAAGATTTTTGATTTACAAACATGGCATGAAATATTGGGACACTGCAATCACAGTGACATTTTAAAGCTGCAAAATGTAGTTGATGGGATGAAAATCAAAGGTAAAACAGGAAACCAAAATTGTGAAGTGTGTATTCAAGGTAAATTTTTTCAAACCAGAAATAGGAACCCTGATAAGAAAGCTAATGAACCTCTTGAATTTGTACACACAGATTTAGCTGGACCCATAGATCCAGTATCACATGATGGGCATAGATACGCTGTAATATTCACTGATGATTTTTCCGGTGCAATGTTTGTTTATTTTCTTAAAAATAAGAGCGACACTGTTCATGCAACAGAAATTTTCTTGGCTGATACAGCACCTTACGGTAAAATAAAATGTATGAGATCTGATAATGGTACGGAATTCACATCAAAAGGTTACAAAGAACTATTAAGCAAAAATGGGATAAAACATGAAACATCGGCCCCATATTCCCCACACCAAAATGGCACAGCTGAACGCAGCTGGAGAACCCTGTTTGATATGGGAAGATGTATGCTGATTGAGAGTCAATTACCAAAAAGACTGTGGACATATGCTATCCGAACCGCAGCTATTATAAGAAATAGATGTTTTAACAACCGGACAGGTCAAACACCCTACTTTTTACTAACAGGAAAGAAACCAAACTTATCTAGAATGCAAAAATTTGGGACAGATTGTTATGCATACAAACAGAAACAAGGGAAACTTGATGCAAAATGCACAAAAGGTGTTTTTATAGGGTATGACAATAACAGTCCTGCATATTGGATTTATTTTCCAGAAAACGCAAAAGTACAAAAATGCCGATTGGTTAAATTCTTGACTAAAAATAATGATGAAGACCAAACACAAACACAAAATGTGTCTTATGATGTCGATGATAATGATGACATCCAAATGAGAGAAAATGCAATAATAAAAGAGCAGGTTGATTCAGGATCACAGGAAGCGAGATCAGATCAACCAGAAGTAAACGACCTGGCACCACCTAGTGGTGAATCAGAAGATAGACGGTATCCTGCTAGAACAAGAAAAAGACCAGAATATCTTAGTGAATATGTGACAAGTGTAAAAGAAGAGAACCATGCATTAACCAACATAGATTACTGTTACAGACTAATATATGACATACCTAAAACATTCAATGAAGCTATGATGTCACCAAACTCAAGAGAATGGACAGCTGCTATGGATGAAGAAATAAACTCACTAAAAGAAAACAACACTTTTACCCTAACAACATTGCCAGAAGATAAGAAAGCAGTAGGGGGTCGATGGGTATATGTAAAGAAAAATAATGGTGATGGTGAAAAATACAAAGCACGATATGTTGCCAAAGGTTATAATCAGAATTACGGCATAGACTATGAAGAAACCTTTTCCCCAACAGCCAATATGACAAGTATTAGAGTTCTGATGCAATGTGCCATCCATGAAAACCTTATATTACATCAAATGGACGTAAAAACTGCATACCTGCATGCACCAATTGACTTTGAAGTCTATGTAGAGCAACCCGAAGGATATGAAATAAAAGGAAAATCAAATGAGAAACTAGTTTATAAACTAGAAAAATCGCTCTATGGCTTAAAACAGTCGGGCAGAAATTGGAACAAGACATTACATGACTATTTACATGACGGGCGGCCGTGGTGTAGTGGTAATGGCAGTCGTCTCCCGATCGGAAAGTTGGCGGTTCGACTCCCGGGACCCGCACCATGTGTCGTTGTGTCCTTGGGCAAGACACTTAACCCTGAGTTGCTCCCGGTAGGACTGGAAAGCACCTTGCATGGTAGTCTGCCGCCACCGGTTTATGAATGTGTGTAGCATTCAATATATGTGTAGCACTTTGAGATTTTCACTAATGAAAAGTGCGTTATAAATTGAATTAATTATTATTATTATTATTATTATTTAACTGAAAATGATTTCATACAAAACCCTGCAGACCATTGTGTCTATACCAGAGAAACAGAAAAGAACAAAGTAATAATAATAATTTGGGTTGATGATATTATTATTGCTGCCAGTGATGAACATATTCTGAAAACTGTGAAGGAAATCCTGACAGCAAGGTTCAAAATGAAAGATATGGGCAAACTCAAACATTTTCTTGGCATCCATTTTGAACATACAGAAAATCATGTAAAAATGTCACAAGAAGAATATGTCGATAAAATACTAGAAAGATTTCAAATGCAAGACTGCAAACCAAGATCTACTCCTTGTGAACAAAAACTGAACTGCAATGAAAATGCTGAAAAAATGGAGAATGTAAAAGAGTACAGAGAGGCAGTTGGTAGCCTTTTCATCTTAAGCATATTATCACAGCATCTAAATGAACCAACTATAGAACACTGGACTATGGTAAAACATGTACTCAGATATTTGAAACAAACAAAGGACAAGGCATTATACTACAGAAAATGTGAAAATGATTTACATGTGACCGCCCATAGTGACGCAGATTGGGCTACAGACATCGCTGATAGAAAAAGTGTTACGGGTTACTGCACCAGTTTAAATGAAAAGGGTACTTTAGTATCATGGAAAACAAAGAAACAACCAACTGTTGCGTTATCTACCTGTGAAGCAGAATATATAGCCTTATCAGCAACCGCACAAGAATGTCTGTATTTGTCACAACTGTTGCAGAGCATGTACAAACATCAAATGAAGCCACCCAAAATATTTGAAGATAATCAAGGGACAATAGCTCTGACAAAGAATCCTGTAAACAGAAACAGATGTAAACACATTGACATCAAATATCATTTTGTGAGATCGAGTGTCAACGCAGGAAAACTGAATTTGGAATACTGTCAAACAGATTTAATGGTGGCGGATGTTTTTACAAAGCCTGCAACAAAAGCCAAGTTAATGAAGTTCGAAAAATACATTTTCGGAATGTAAATAATGTAAATAACGTTTTGTTTGGTACTGTTTTGTTATTGTTTGATTTTGATTGTTTGGTTTTTGACAAAATGAACGCAAGTAGGGGTGTTGAGTGGAATTATTATGCTTTATCATTTGTCAAACCTATTTTATTTTGAAAGGACACGCACTTCCTGTCACTTAATTAAGCACACATGTGTATGTATATAATAAGCACACATGTGTATGTATATAAGGTGACACGTCAACTGAATAAACCAGTCATTCCCCTTGTGGTGAACAAACCAGAACGATGACTCTTGGTCATTTTTATTCCTCCGTGGTGACGGTGTATCTGGATGAATGCACGCTCGGATTCTGACTGAGTGACGCTACCTGCTGACAGAGAGGATCCGTTTTGGTGGCCTTAGAATCGCTTCTCTGTTTTTTGCAGATGATGTGGTCCTATTGGCTTCATCAGGTCGTGATCTACAGCTTTCACTGGAGCGGTTTGCAGCCGAGTGTGATGCGGCCGGGATGAGGATCAGTTCCTCCAAATCCGAGGCCATGGTCTTGAGCCGGAAAAGGGTAGAGTGCCCTCTCCAGGTCGGGGAGGAGGTCCTGCCCCAAGTGGAGGAGTTTAAGTATCTCGGGGTCTTGTTCACGAATGAGGGAAAACTGGAGCGTGAGATCGATAGGCGGATAGGTGCAGCATCCGCAGTGAAGCGGGCGCTGTACCGGTCTGTCGTGGTGAAGAGAGAGCTGAGTCGAAAGGCAAAGCTCTCAATTTACCGATCGATCTACGTTCCCACCCTCATCTATGGTCATGAGCTTTGGGTTATGACCGAAAGAACGAGATCTCGGATACAAGCGGCTGAAATGAGTTTTCTCCGCAGGGTGTCTGGACTCTCCCTTAGAGATAGGGTGAGAAGCTCAGTCATCCGGGAGGGACTCGGAGTAGAGCCGCTGCTTCTCCACATCGAGAGGAGCCAGTTGAGGTGGCTCGGGCATCTGGTTAGGATGCCTCCTGGACGCCTCCCTGGTGAGGTGTTCCGGGCATGTCCCACCGGGAGGAGACCCAGAGGAAGACCCAGGACACGCTGGAGGGACTATGTTTCTCGGCTGGCCTGGGAACGCCTTGGGATTCCCCCAGAGGAGCTGCTCCAAGTGGCTGGGGAGAGGGAAGTCTGGGCCTCCCTACTTAGGCTGCTACCCCCGCGACCCGACCCCGGATAAGCGGACGAAAATGGATGGATGGATGGATGGATGAAACTGCATGCAAACAATCAAACTCAAAGCTGAGACCCAAAGGATAGAACATGTATATGTGGTTGGACTCTCTTGATAAGAAAAATAATGTTTGAATGTTACAGTGTTTGTGGACTCCAGCTAAGAGTTGATTCGAAGATAGTTTGATGTGTGATCCAATATTTGTCATGATAATATCCCCATGGGGAATTAACGTGCTCTTAGCAAATAACCAACTTAGCAAGGATAAACAAAGCTAGCTGGAAAATCAAAAGAACACAAACATCTCTGTCCATTTCCAAAATAACAAAAATGAGGCAACAGCATCTCATGGAAACTGGATCCAAATCTGTGCTTAGGATCATTTTTGTTGGACCGTGACTTTTTGAAATTAGCAGTTGGAAAAATACTTATTAGCTCTATAATACTCATATTGTTCTGTGTCTCATTATGTGTAAGACACAAACACATCTAAATATACTATAGTTGGTTACTTTGCACATTAAAGTACTATTCTATACGATTAACAGCACTACCTGCTAATATCTTCCATTTTACACTACAGTAATACTAATTGATTTAGTTAGAAATTACTGATTTCCTCTGTTATCTATTTTTTAAATTTTTACCTTTTATATTTAAAACATAAGTGGAGCGGATGGACTGGAAAGTAATGAGATCAACTGTGTATAGTCATGCTTAAAACAACATGCCTGTTAAAGACAACAACGGAATGATACCTATACAAAATTCCACTCACCATATCTATAAATTAACCCAAACACCTGCACTTGAGTTGAAAAATTAATTTAAAGGTTAAAAAAGGTCTCCTTTGATGTTATGTTATTTACCAGTTCTGATAAGATCCCACACAATATGTACAGCAGAAACTACTCAGATCTGAATTTGTCTTCACAGTGATCCTCTTTGAGAAGACAAATATTACACTTGAGCAGTTACAGATGAAGTTACATGATTGTCAGCACACAACACATACTCTAATGTCACACAGAGCCCCTGAACCTTTACTAACCATTGCTAAGAGTGCAATCATCGGTACGCTTCTTGTTTGTTCATTTGCTTCAAAGAAATTTGAAACACATGTGGATTTCATTCATATTCATGAGCAAACGAAGGGAAAAGAGTTCCCAAAAGCATTTGTGCCACTTTTCTCTGAGAATATCAATGAGCAGAGTCTGCTGGACCACAGATCTGCACATTCAAGACTGGCATCTTGTGATTGACATTTACTTTCAGACAAAGGGAACTCCGCACTTGTTCAATGATTACAACATAGAAAATCATTTTGTTTTGCCACCTGTGACTTTTTTTCTTCCCACTCAAAGGTTATTTCGTTTTGCCCTTGACCTGTATCATTTTACAAAGGCCCCTTGAAATCTAGACATGAACTAGTCTGACCTCAGTCGCATGAGGTGAAGCATAAGCACTCTTAATAACCTTATAAACACAGGCTCTCCCAACAGCATCATGATGAGCCTGGTTTTGTCATATAACACAACTCAGTCATTCCTGCTGGCACCCGAGTTAAAGTTGAAGCATGCACTGAATTCCTCGAAAACATAACAAGAATATAGAACTGAATGCAAACATCCTCATATTAACTGTTGTTTTTTTATCAGGACTAAGCATGTTCTTCCCTCTAAGAATCACAAAGCTGATGGATATCACCCCCCAACACGCACAATCACACAGCTGTGAGAGACAACACCAGCAGCCTACATGGCTTATTTGTCTAACATTGCTGCCACTGATGTACAATAACATGTCTGCATTCCACACATGAGAAGAAGTGATTTTGTAGCAGCGAGAACACAACTCTGATGCTGAGATTTACTTGGTTTTATTACAACAAAGAATTCTAAAAGTTATCAGTTAATTACATTTTACTATTTTGGCTGCATAAAAAAACTGTAAACTCTAAAGATTGGTAGTACTGGCAAGCTTCAGCTGTTCACATGCATAAATGACTGTGTGAGAGGTAAATCAGAGAATGTTTGCATCGCTTTATCTTTGTGAAAAAACACTTTCAAAGGATCATTACCTGGATAATGGATACAGGCTCAATAGAGCCTGAACTTTGGTGTTTTGAACTACTTTGGTACAGTTGCTTCAGAGGAGTTGATGGGGGAGAGGGCGGACCCCAGAGGCCATCTTATCACCAGAAAACTTAAAGTTATGCACCATAACTCATGTTCCCTGAAGGAAGGGAACGAGGTGCAACATACTTGCTATGGGAGTTGTGCCCCCGCGCGATTACCTGAAGAAATACATTCACGCCTTTTACGGCAGGGGGCGTCACCCCATGCCAGAGGTACCGCCCTTTAGGTACTTAGGCGACTGACGCCCCTCCATCTTCCTCAGAAATTGCACTTCACCGAGCTTTCAGCATTGAAAAGGGCCAGCTATGTTGCACCTCGTTCCCTTCCTTCAGGGAACATGAGTTATGGTGCATAACTTTCAGTTCCCTTTCAGTTCGGTCTCTCGGTGCAACATACTTGCTATGGGAACGTAATTCATTCACGCCCTTGAAATGCTCAGTAAAATGCCTGTTAGTGTGAACGTCTGCCCTTGACCAGAAGGCATCTCAAAGCTACTTTCTATTGTGTATTAGAAAGAACAGCCTGAGTGACATCACACGCAGTAACATCCAAACTGTAGTACTTTGCAAAAGTGTTTAAAGAGCTCCAGTTCGCAGCAGCACAAATGTCTGCAACTGACACGCCCTTGAACAATGACCAGGAAGTGGCCAAGCCCCTGGTTGAGTGAGCATGGACTCCAGGGGGCACTTGTTGACCTTTGCTACCGTATGCCCTTTTAATGGCCTCCGTCACCCAATGTGAGAGGCACTGTCTTGATAGGGCCTTTCCTGTAGCAGGTGCGGCAAAGCAGACGAACAGTTGGGCTGTTTTCCTCCATTCGGCTGTTCTCTACATGTAGGTGCGTAAAGCCCTCACCAGGCAGAGAGCCTGTAGCATTTCCTGTTCCTGAGTGAGGACAGGGGCAGGTGCAGTGGCGTAGCCAGGATTTTATGAGGGGCGGTTCGTTTGAAGAAAAAATGGACCTCTGATTGGTTCATTGGCGGTGGTACACGTTACTTCAAACGTGTAAACAAGCTAATTAGCTAGCTAGTTAAAACAATGCTGTGTGAGGTAAATCTTACCAAATAGGTGGTTTTTGTTAGTGGAGAAAGAGCAACACACTGAGAGGGGATGTGTGTCCAGTCTTCTATTCAGAACTCATCCCAGAGACACGGTACTCCGAGTCCCACCCGAACATACACAGAAAAAAAATACCACCGAAGAAGAACGAATGACGTCATCCTCTTAAAGGCACAGTACCACTCCTTAACATAAATGCAAACTAACCCCACAACAAATAATATAACTTCAATTGCAAAAATAAATAATATTTTTACTTTGCTTTGTGGTTAGACAATGGGCCTCATGCACGAACCGGTCGTACGCACAGATTTGTTCTTATACTGTTCGTACGAGTGATTTAGGATCATTTGTGGCATCCAACAATGTTTTCGTATCCTAGGATTATTTTCAGATACGAACAAAATGTACGTGTGGTCTGGACCTGTCGTATATTTTACGAGCAGTCGGTCCGCCGTTATCCAGATGGATTTCCATCACTAATCACTTATATTTCGTTATTTAGAAAATGTTCTGGGTTTAAAAAGAATTAAATGCAACGACACAAATTTGTTAAATTAAAAGAAAGCGGCTTCAAACCCCCCCCCCGCGCGCCCCACTCGACCACCGTGCGACCCCGCGCGTGGTGTGGCACACGCCCCCCCACCCCGTGCCAACAGTGGGCACGGGGTCCCCCCGCGCCAGTGTCGGCATGCCCCCCCCCACGCCGCGCGACTGTCGAGCAGACACACACACACGCACACACACACACAGCACCGCAGAGAAAAAGCGAAACCAGCTTATTCATTCGTTTCATGTCATTTTTTATTTAAGCTGCCTGTTGACTGCGGGCGCACTGTCATCTGTGTTCTGAGTGTGGATCATCGCGCGTCTTGCAGTAAAAGTCTGCTCCATCTCGCAGACTGTCCACCTGTCGTGCTGTGGCGAGACGTTTGTTTGAAGCCATTTACAGATCAAACCATTTATTCTTGATTTCTGATACTGTACGACCCACGGGAGACACAACATATGCACTACAATATTAATATGAGGTTAACTGTAGTTTCGAGACATTTTAAAATGCCTCTGTTCAAAAACACATCCGACACTTGCGGGGGGGGGGGGGGTAGCGGTGCGCCACAGCTCTTCTGAATAAGTGAAACTACACAGTTGTTTACAAACTTTACACTAACATTAAAGATATTTGACCATCCGACACCTGCAGGGGGGGGGGGGGTAGCCACAGCGCGACTGAGAGCAGATCTCCGAACGCGTGGAGTTCCTCATTTTACTTCATGTGTTTGAATGAATGGACACTTCCTGCTGTCAGAAGGCAGGAAGCGTGGCCTTATATGGTGTTTTGAGGGGTGGAAATTATGTAAATGACCTCCCGCGTGCACGAGCAGGTGAATAGAACAGGTGGGATTCATCATTATTTACACAGCTCATATACACACGTTTCCTGTGGATAGAAGTCTTTGTTGGATCTGACGTGGCATGTTCGTACGAACACTCCGTACGAACAAAAGTAGGAGAAATTTAGGGTAAGAATACGAACATTTTCGTGCATGAGGGCCATTGTTTTTTATGAATGAAATTAATAAATTGAAAAATACAACAATACAATTCACATGTACACAAAAACAATTGACCAGGGGTCTGCAACCTGCAGCTCAGGGTCCCTCTGCAGCAGCTCTTTCAAGCTTTGACCAAAACTGAATTTTATTGGTTCTTATAACTGGAAGGGTTAGTTTTAGCAGTTTTCCTACATTACAAGGAGTTAACATACTTTCACTTTATGCTTTATTTCTTTTAAGTAGGATACTTAATTTTTCTAGTAAAAAAAAAAAATCACATAGGCCTGCATTGTTTGTTTTAGTTTTTAGAAACTGGGCAAAACTATATTAATTTTTCCTTCTTTACAAGAATCTTGTCTTTTATTTTATCTTAAAATGTAAAAATATCAGTAAATGTTAAAAAATCATTAGACATTTTTAGTTTTATAAATCATTCCTGCTGGCCAGAAAAATGTCCTCTAACAAACTTAAAGTGGTCCGTGGGCCACCAGTTGAGAATCCCAGTTGCAGCAGGTGTTGTGGCTCCGGACACGTTTAATTTAGTGAATAAAGGAGCAGAAATGGCTCTTTGTATCGAAAAGGTTGCAGACCCCTAGAGTAACATTAAAATTTCTCAAGACAAATGTAGTTTTGCAAAACCTTTATTTACATTGCATAAGACAGTTCTGTCCAACATCTTATGTCTCTGGATAGACAAGTGAGTCCAGCTCCATCCTCCTCGAGTGTTTGTTTGCAAACACATCAACAACGCTCTCAAGGTCAATGTGTTTGCTGTAGTGAATGTGAAGTAGTGCCAGTGAGAGACGCTCCTTCGTCATTGATGCCCGCATGTAGCTGTTCAAGCGACGAAGGGCACTGCGCTCACATTCGCAGGTCACAGGCAGTGTGTAGGCCAGTTGAAGTAGGACGTGCAAGTTGGGGTAAAGGTCTCGGTCACACTCTTTAATGGAACCTGCAGGGGTGTTCGGCCTCTGTGACCCAGGCACTCTGCCGTACCTAGCAGAACAATTATTAAAACAAAATGTTCTGTATAGTAATGTTGTAACATTCAATTTCTAAAATGGGCTTCTCAGGTGCTTAACTTCAAAATAACTTACTTCAACTTCCACCTTGTAATCTCTTGGTCAACAAGTTCTGGACTGGGTAGGTCTTCGGCATACATGCTCACAATCTCTGTGGTGTCCAGATGACGATTGCAGATCACAGATGGCACTAGTCCCAATAGCTGTGGCAGACAGAGCTGAGTACAAAAAAGAAACTTTGTAAGAAACATATTTAAGTTTCAAGTTTTATATGTAATTTTTAACTTGTATGTAATTTTTTAAAATAATTTCTTAGATTTTTATTTGTATGCTGACCTCTGTAATATGTACACAATTGTTCAAAAGTTTTGGGTCAACCACACATTGGATCTCAGACACCTGTGACAAAAACAAAAAACAAAGAACAAACAAAAAAATATTAAATGACAAAGCTGATCATCGTTACTTCTGTCAGCATGGAGGCAGCCATCTTCATCATTCGAAGCACTGGTACACACCAAACTTGCACGGTCTTCATCTAAGATATGACACGTGAATAAGAGATTTTAGAATATTTTTTAGACACTTTTAGCATTTAAATAATCATATCAAAAGATTTAATATTTAGCTAAAAGAATTTACAGAAATACATTCTAAATAAGAAAACATTTGTTCCTGAAATCATTCTAAGACATATTATTGACAAAATCTATTTTACAAGAAGATCTGTTTTATTTATTTATTTTACCTGGAACTCTGTTTCTTTGAAACAAAGTTGTACATTGAAGCACAACCTTCGGCTGCTCTTTTCCTCTCTGTCCTTCTGCTTGCACCTACCCATGTTGGTATCCAGCACAG
>JBBPBX010009763.1:34200-47372 GCA_038048925.1 Garcialebias charrua | reverse complement strand
TACTTTTCATCTATTTTTTGCTACTTCCAACATTTTTAGCTAATTTCTCAATTTATTTGAGCTAATTTCTGCTTATTTTAAACCTAATTCAGCAAATTTGTGTTCTGCTTTCTTCTGCTAATTTAGGGTTGTTTTTCCTTTTCAGCTACATTTCAGCATGATTTTTTAAGCTAATTTCAGCTGTTTTTCAGCAAGATCTCCTACAATAACCATTCACCCTGCATGTTTGCAGGAAATGCAATTTCTCTAGTTTTTTTTTTTTTCAAACACTTATCCTAATACCATGATATATTTTACATTGCTTTGAGAGTTTATTTGAACTTGAACATCTGGAATGGAGTTTTGGCTTATGGACAGGTTAAATACGTGGGACAACAATGTGCAGTTTATTGAACTTCAGTAATTTCATGGTGGCAACCTACTTGTGGACAAGACAGAAGCTGTATGGACAAATGTGCTTGTGGTGACATCCATCCATCATGTTTGTTCCGCTCCTATGTACAGCCAAGTGACTCATTCAAGAGTGCAGAACACCACAGGGAACTTAGGCCAGTGTTCCAGCAAACTTGAAATCACTTGAGGGCTGCCCATGAGCACAGGGACTCCCCCATTTAAATACTTGCCTTAACATCTTGGGATATAAGCTGGTGGAAGTGTGCGCTATTAACACTGTTCAAATTTACACCCCATTCATTGAGTCTGAATGTGCTCAACAAGTGCCCCCGTCAACCCTCCCCCTAACGCAGAGGCTCAGAGGGATCCCAGATCTGTCAGGGTCATTGAAGTGAGGATGGAAGGATGGAAGATGAAGCAAATGTGTGGGAGTGGAGCAAGACCAGAGTGCTATGAAATATTAATTGTGTCAACTGGACATCTTTTGTGCTGTTATCTAAAAGTAACGTTTATGAAACATTGTTAGTGCCCATGGTATGAATCCTGCAACTTTAGTGAACCACAGTCTTTGAAGGTCACTGGAGAATTGTTTCCCCCTGAAATTTTCCAGAGTAGGTTTCAATCACATGACCAAAAAAAAAAAAAAAAAGAATTGAGCTACAAAATGTCACAGTGCAATACTAGTGAGTCTATTTGTGCAAAGAGGTGATGTGATATGATTTGTTTTCCTGCACAGTGACTCTCAGTCAGCTGGACGACATGTAGACAAAAGATAAAGAGACACTGACTGTGCAGTGAACTGAAACATTACTGTGTCCACACAGGGAAGAGCACACAACAACAACAACGAGAGAGAAGGATGACTTGTCTGATGTTCTATTTCACACACAAAATGAGATATACTGTATTTACATAATGAATTGGAAAAAAAACTTTACTCTCTAATGTTTTCAACAAGATGGAAAGAAAGTCAGCATACCTTTTTGTGTTTTATATTCAAATATCTCAGCATCTTGTCCTGGATTGAAGTGCCTGAAGTAGGTGCAGTTTTCCTCTGTGGGATAAAAAGAATCATAAATATTTATTTGTAAGTAGATGCACATGTGGACAAAAGAAAAAAAAAACTGGTTGATTAATATAAAATTTATTTAGAGACAGCAACAGGGTAAAAGACAGATCAAGTGTAAATGAACATAGAAAGTAATGACCATTTTAATTAGTTTTTGACCCCCCAAAAATACAGAGTTGAAGTAAATTTCATAAACTGTAGGACATTGTGTTAAAAACAACAAGAACAAGTTACCTTATGTTTTTTTGATTGGAGTGGTGGACAGATAAATGGTAAATGTATAGCACCTTGCCATCTCATCAAGATACTCAAAACGCCTTAGAATCTGTGCCTCATTTACTCATTCATACATCACTCTACTATACATGATCTATACAAAGACTTATCAGAGCTTTATCACATTCATACACTGTTGGGACACACATCGGAGGCAATGAGGGGTTCAGTGTCTTGCCCAGGGACACTTCAACATCTGACTGCTGGTAGAATCAAACCCCCAACTCTTGCATTGGAGGACGACTGCTCTAACTACTCAGCCACAGCTGCCTGTAAGATAAACGGATAAATATCACAGAATGAGGGGGATCAGGAATATATCTTAGGGCAAGGTCATGCTTCATGTGAGATCAAGTTGCTAGGCCAATAAATGTTGCCATTTGTCCAAATCAGATTTTATTGCTGCTCTGGAGATGAATAACAGCATTGCATATTCACCATGTGCTTGATAGGCCTATTTATTCTGCTTGTTGATGAGACATTTGAACTAGAAAAAACTGCATATACCTCGAGGTACTCTGGTGCTCTGTGAGCATGGGATTGGGGGCCCATTGCTACGGGCTGGTCGGTCCCTATACAAGCGGTGCAAGAGTTTGGTTTGCATTGCCGGTAGTAAGTCGGACACCTTCAGTGTGGGAGTTGGACTCCTCCAGGGTCAGAGTCAGTGTCAGAGTTTATTTACTGTCATTCCACCACATGTGGTACATGTGGTGGAATGAAATTGTGCACTCAGGGTCCCAGTTACATCTAACAATAAAATGTAGAAGAAAAACAGTAATAAGATCTAAGATATGAACTAAGAAAAACATTGACTAAAAATACATTAAGCACTAGTGGCATAAATACAATACGCCGAACAGCAGCACGAACATGAGTCTGTGTGAGCAGATGAGCAAGAATGAACACAGCAACATGAAACAGATCAGCAGCAACATGAAACAGATCAGCAGCAACATGAAACAGATCAGCAGCAACATGAAACAGATCAGCAGCAACATGAAACAGATCAGCAGCAACATGAAACAGATCAGCAGCAACATGAAACAGATCAGCAGCAACATGAAACAGATCAGCAGCAACATGAAACAGATCAGCAGCAACATGAAACAGATCAGCAGCAACATGAAACAGATCAGCAGCAACATGAAACAGATCAGCAGCAACATGAAACAGATCAGCAGCAACATGAAACAGATCAGCAGCAACATGAAACAGATCAGCAGCAACATGAAACAGATCAGCAGCAACATGAAACAGATCAGCAGCAACATGAAACAGATCAGCAGCAACATGAAACAGATCAGCAGCAACATGATGTGATTTTTCACAGTGATTATTCTGGTTAGATATTCATGAGTCTAACAGCCTCAGGGTAGAAGCTGTTCCTCAGTCTAGTGGTTCTACACTTAATGCTCCTCAACCTCCTTCCTGAGGGGAGTGGGGCAAAAAGTGTGTGTGCTGGGTGAGTGGGGTCTTTCATGATGCAGGTGGCTCTTTCCTGCATCTGGAGGTGTAGATGTCTGTGATGGTGGGGAGGCTGACTCCAACAGACTTCTGTGCAGCCTTCACTACTCTCTGTACTCTCTGACTCACATCATTGTTTGTGATGCATCCCAACACCGCTGTATCATCTGCAAACTTTACAGTGTGACAGTCTGGATGGGTAGATGCACAGTCATACGTGAGCAGAGTGAACAGGAGAGGGCTCAGCACACATCCCTGAGGGGAGCCAGTGCTGAGGGTTATGGTGGAGGATGAGAAATTGTGGATCCTCACAGACTGAGGTCTGTTTGTTAAGAAGTCTAGGACCCAGTTGCAAATGGAGGGGCTTAGTCCAAGTGTGGATAGTTTGTCTATCAGGGTTTGGGGGATCATGGTGTTGGTGGCAGATGTGAAGTCCACAAAGAGCATACGGACGTTGGAGTCCTTCTGCTCCAGGTGGGTCAGAGCAGTGTGGACCACAAAGGAGATGGCATCTTCTGTTGATCAATTCTCGTGGTATGCATACTGGTGAGAGTCCTTGTTGATGGTTGTTTTGATGTGGGTTATGACCAGTTTTTTTAAGCATTTAGTGACTATCAGGGTGAGGGCTACTGGCCGATAGTCATTCAGGGCTTCCCGTTGTCACAGATTCTGTTCATAACCTTTATGACAGAATTTCTCGGTACAGCCAGCAGGCGGACAGTTTCTGGTTTGGTGGCCTCAGGATTCCATCACTGCTCTTTGCAGATGATGTGGTCCTGTTGATGTCATCATGCTATGATTTTCAGCTCTCACTGGAGCGGTTCGCAGCAGAGTGTGAAGCAGCTGGGATGAGAATCAGCACCTCCAAATCTGAGGCCCAGGTCCTCAGTCGGAAAAAGGTGGATTGCTCTCTTCGGGTCGAGGGTGAGGTTCTGCCTCAAGTGGAGGAGTTCAAGTATCTCGGGGATTTGTTCACGAGTGAGGGAAGAATGGAGGGTGAGATTGACAGACAGATTGGTGCAGCATATACAGTAATGTGGACTGTACCGGTCCTTTGTGCTGAAGAGGGAGTTGAGCTGTAAGGCAAAGCTCTCTGTTTACCGGTCCTACCCTCAGCTATGGTCATGAACTTTAGGTAGTGACCGACAGAATGAGATTTCAGATACAGGCGGTTGAAATAAGTTTCCTCCACAGGGTAGCTGGACTCTCCCCTAGAGATAGGATGAGAAGTTCAGTTATGTGGGAGGGACTGTGAGTAGAACTGCTGCTCCTCCACATCGAGAGTAGCCAGTTGAGGTAGTTTGGACATCTGGTAAAGATGCTCCCATGGTGCCTCCCTATGGAGGTGCTTCGGGTATGTCTGACTGGGAGGAGACCCCGGGGAAGAACCAGGACATGCTGGAGAGACTATTTAAGTCCCTCAATTGGCCTGGGAACACCTTGGGGTCCTCCCAGAAGAGCTGGAAGAGGTGGCTGTGGAAAGAGATGACTGGGCCTCCCTGCTCAAGCTGCTGCCCCCACGACCCGACTTCAGACCAGGCGGGAAATAATGGATGGATGGATGGATGGATGGATGGATGGATGGATGGATGGAAATTGTATTACCTGCAAAAATGCAGTGTGAGTGCCTATTGTTTAAATATTGCTGACATTTGCAATAAAAAGCTGAAAAAGATAGAGTGACTGAACTTTAAATAATGGTTGAACTAGTAAAGTTAGTAGTTCTGAACTTTGCTAAATAATTTAAAACTGAGCTGAAAACAAAATTTAGCTAATACAATAGTTAACTTTAAAGCAAATGTAGCAAAAGGCTAGCCGTAAACTGTAGCCTAAGTAAATTGTTTGCAAAATTAAGGAAAACGTTAGTTAGTGCCAGAAGTTGAAGCTGGAAAATGCTAGCTAAAAGGCAATATGTTAGCAAAAGTCAGGAAGACTTGTGTAAGAAGTGAAATGATTGCTAAATGCCATGAAAAGCAAAACACACAACATGCTAGCTAAAAGTCAACAGTAGCAAATTACAAGCAAGCAGAAAAGAAAAAAATTACCATGTAATTGGCTAAAGTACCAAAAGGTTAGCAAAAGTCTATAGCCTGCGCTAGACCAGGGACGTTATTCAACAAAACTGCTCAGGGGCCACAGTTACTGAAAGGCAGGGGCCAGACAAAGTCATTTTGTAAATAAACCGAGGATTACAATGATCTGTTACCTTTAAAATTTGTTTGTTTTATTACATTGAATCATAAATGCAATAAACAGAACCCAAAACCCAAACCCAGAATACCCCCACCCCCCAATTATGTTTATATTTTATTGTTTCTCATTGGTGGGCCACTTGAATAGCCCTGTGCTAGACCGTACAAAATATTACGTAAAAATCAAACAAATGATAGTTAAGATAAGATAGATCAAGAAGGTTGACTCAAATACAAAATATTAGCTAAAAGCTAAAAATAGAAAAAGGAAAATGCAAAAAACATTTCAAGTGCCAAAAGTGGTCAAATGCAATCAAAAAGTAAGAAAACACTAGTATTTAGCTAAAAGTAGCTAAAAGTTCTGGTGTAGGGGCAGGGCAGCCTACTCAAGACCCAAAGAAACCCTTGGTTCAATCCCCGGTCATTGCACATCTCGAGGTGTCTCTGAGCAGAACACCCCATCCCTAGTTGCTCCCCGGACGCCTTCAAAGGTCGCCCACTGCTCCCCCTGGTGGTGGATGGATTAAATGCAGAGAGCCAATTTTGCCATTGTATGGGCACATACAATGATGAAAATACATACACATTATTATTATTATTATTATAAAGCAAGTCAATATAATATTTAGCCAAAAGTAGCACAATACTTGCAAAATAAATGAAAATGTGTATTAAACGTTCACATAAAATTAAGCAAAGTTTGTTTAGGTATAAACAGAGCTTAGTCCTTATTGGTCCTCGTCTGCTCACACAGACTCATGTTCGTTCTGCTGTTGTTTGATGCATTGCTTTTGGACTATTAGTGCTTAGTATAGTCTTAGTTTAGTTTGTTCTTAGTTTAGTGAGTGTAGTGTATTCTTAGTTCATGTCTCGGATCTTACTACTGTTTTTCTTTACAATTTGTACAGTATTTTTGTTGGATGTAATTGGGACCCTATGTACATACCGGTAGTTTCATTCCACCTCATATACGACATGTGATGTGAATGAGAATTAAAAAAACAACAACCTTGAATCCTTGAATCCTATAGTCTTTGCACTGAGGATGTTGGGAATATTGTGATTTACTTCTCCAAATAAGATACAAAAAAATGTTGGTGTGTTGACAATAGCTTTTAAATATTTGAGTGAGTTTGTCCCATCAAGCATTTCACAATTTATTTTATCAGGGTTATACGTAAATTTTAAATCTTAGCCACATTATTAATGTAGTTGTTTTTCCTCAAAGAAGTGTATTCTGCCCACATTCTTGCTTGCCAAAAGAACAAGCAACGTTTTTGCGTATGGTAATCTGTTTGTTTAACATATGGAATGATTCTCATCTACTACCACGTTAAATTTCAGCTCAATATCTCTGAAATTGAATGAATCATTGTCATTTTCATGTTTGCCAGTCAACCATCTTGAATCAAGGCAGTTCAAAAGTTACCCACATGCAGAAATCCATTCAGGGATTACTTTCAATAAATTCTGTCCACTGATTCATGAGTTATTTGGCCGACACATGCACACACGGACACAGACAATTACAGCACATGATAATCTGCTTTTGGCATTTTTTGTGTGTATTTTTAACAGCTAATTTTATTTTATTTTTAATCAGAATATAAAAAAGTCATCAGTTCCCTTTCAGTCTGGTCTCTCGGTGCAACATACTTGCTATGGGAATTGCGCCCCCGCGCGATTACCTGAAGGAATATACTCACGCCTTTACGGCTAGGGGCGTCACCGCCACGCCAGAGGCCCCGCCCTCTGGGTATTTAAGCGGCTTGCGCCCCTCCATCTTTCTCTTTTTTGCCCTTCACCTCGCTAAACCTGAACTACCTCTTCGCGGGACTTCTCTGTTGCTTCATCGCTCGACTTGAGGTGAGCTTGCTCCCTGCACAGAGCGCACAGAGAATTATTCCTGCGTACTGCTGGACTAGCGAAAGCTAGTCTGGCACATTTCTCTTAACCCCGAAGTATTTTCTTCTCCTCTCTCTACAGATTGCTTCGCTTGACGGCGCTAACTACGCCACAGAAAAAAGCTATTTTGCTAACTCCTAGCGAGCTAGCCAGCGAAAGCGACGCGACGGAGGAGACATTTCAAGGAAAAAGATTCTGGAAGGACTCGCTCGCCTTATCTCGGACATGCCTCCGGAGAAAAGAAAACGAAAGGCGAGACTTCCAAGGAAAACCAACGGGACGGTGAGCCCAACTTTGCGCGCCTGTCCCAGTGGATGTGGTTTCTCCCTCGCAGCAACGGACACCCACGAGGCCTGTCCATTCTGCCTGGGAATGCTTCATGCAAAAACAGCACTAGATACGCCCGACTTTTGCCCACACTGCAGCCTCATGCTGGATGCGGTGCTGCTGCATCGGGTTGACCTCGTCGCCAAAGCCATGGGCGCTTCAGCGACACCAGCGGACGTGGACACCACGGAGCCCCTCACTCCCACGCCGGAGCTAGAGAACATGGCTCTACATGACAGCACACGAGTCGAATGGGGTGACAGCCCTGACGTGCTGGCTCCTATGGTGGACCTAACAGTCGAGTTCGACACCCGAGGCATGATGAACGAGGACAAGATCTCGATTTCAGCCTCGGGCAAATTTTCAACGGAGGAGGCAGACGTGGAACTGGAGGATCAGGGTGAAGATCTCTCCCAGACCCCGGTACCTGTGCTCGCAGAAACCGACTTTTCCATCCCTGCTCTGTTCGACTTGTGCCACAGAGCAGCGGACGCGCTGCACATCCCATGGCCCGAACCTCCGCCTCGCCAACAGGTCACGAGGCTGGCAGGAAACTACTTTTACTCGAAGCAGCAGGCCACTACGAGGCAAAGGATGCCCGTGTTCCCGGACTTCCTCACAGAACTAACTCGCACCTGGACTCAACCAAGAGCCCCTATGGTCCTTCCCCTCTCACAGTTCCTCGACGTAGATGGGATGGATTAGGTGGGAATAGCTAACGTGCCTCAGATTGAGGACACATTAGTGTCTCACCGAGGCTCCTAAGTCATCAGGGACAAAACCAACTCTCCCCTGCAAGGCTTGTCGAGCTTCAGCTTCTCTTCTCGAGAAATGCTACAGGGCTCAGGGACTCGCGGCACGCGCCATGAACGCGTCCGTGTTAATGCAGGCTTACCTGGCCAAAAAACTACAACAGCTCCAGGTAACAACGGACAAGCAGGCGGCCGCCGACTTGCTGGATGAAGCCCGCAGAGCAACAGACTCCATATGATGGGGACAACTGCTGTTGCACAAGGCAAGGGCGTGGCGGAAGTGGTCATCGCGATCCGCCACCTGTGGATGACTTTAACGGATCTCCCGGAGGGACAAAAGGTGCCTTTTCTCCACCACTCGATAGAGCAGACGGGATTATTTGGTAAAGCTTTGGAGCAAATTCAGACCAAGCTGGACCAAAGACGCAGACAGGCGGAAGCTCTCCGAGTGGGCATTCCCCGGAGAAGCTTCGCCCCCCCAAGGGAGTCTGCTGGAAGAAGACCTGCACAGTCTCGACACCACTCGGCAATGCGTGCCCCACCGCAGAAGCGGCTAGCATACGAGAAAGAGCCCCGGCAGAGACCCCCGCCGGGCCAACCTTGCACCGAGCACGCATGGAGCAAGAACAGGTTTGTTCCCCGCCAGGTGGCCAAACACAGGGCCTCCTCGGCGAATCGGGACACCAGACAAAAATGTGCCCGATGAACCAGATCCACATTCCCACATTACACGATCACCCGCCCACGTGGCACTGGGAGTGATCCCTTCATGTCCAGACTTTACTTGTAGCACGGTACAAAAAGCTGGTATATTTACAACATGCACAAATCATGCTTTCTCTGCTGTGAGTGACATAGAATCATGTACGTCATTGCACATAAGCACGAATAAAGCTCATGAAACAGCTCCTCTCTGTTTTATTGACTCTACAAAAAAACTAAAAAAACAACAACAACAACAACACACAAATGTCTTCAGCAAAGCAGGTCCCTCTGGCCTGCAAGCCGTAATAAAGGGAGGGGGCCTTCCCCCCCCTCCTTCACAGTCCACGGGGTATTAGCCTAATCAATAAACCCCAGCAGGGTGTCTCTGATTCATCTGCAGTAAGCAGACACAGAGGCATCTGCAAGCATCCCCCACACCCCTCATGGAGACAGGTGAGGAGGATCACGTGCTCAAGCCCCCGCTCCATTGTGAACGGTGGGGCAGCCAATACACTAACCAGATGAACACGTGACATGTCCGCACCTCAAGGAGGCAAGCTGACAGAGTCTAACGACGGGGGGGCTACATCAGATGCCCTCAGGTAGCCACAAACTTCACACCTTCATAGTAGCAACTGTGTTCAGGCTGATGTGGGTGAAAACAAATCGGAGTTGAATCAGATCTCCCTGTTTTTCGAAGGAAACTGGGCTCTTTATCACCAAATTATCTGAAGTCTGCCAAACCAAAAGGAACACCCCCATGTTCTCACGTTGCAGCTGCTCCTTTGTTATTAACAAGGGGCACGCAATGCCCAGGCAGTTATCAGACAGTACGTGACCTCCCTCTCTGTACTGATCCAGATCTGCTTTCAAACAAAATTCTCCCAACGGGTGAAACACAGACCCTGATCGGTTTACCTGGTACCGATGCTCCATTAAAGCCAAGGACCAGAAAACGGATTGGAGTCAGGAGGTCTGCTCGTTTACATAACTCGCAGTCTCCCAGTCTTAGGACACCAAACTTAGAGAGGGAAAATAGACTCTCTGTTCCAATCCTGTCTAATAAGGATGACAGGTTACATCTGCCCTCAATTACCTCTGAAAAGAGTAACCTGGGGGCACACCGGTAAGAAGGCCTTCTTCCCAACCTGGTTGACCCCCAGGGGCTCACAGCCTCTGTGTCACCAGAAGGGGCAGTACAGCCACTTAGGCTAGGAACTGCCAAAAGTCTCAGTTTGTTGGCAGAAAAGAACAAGTTGATAGCGTCAGGCCTGCCGGAAAATGTGGTAATAACCATACAAAAGGCCCGTGCTGGATCAACACAGTCCCTATACGCACAGAAGTGGCATATTTTTGAAGCCTGGTGCTCAGAAAGAAATATTATTTCTTATGCATGCGACTTGGCTCAGCTCCTGACTTTCCTTCAGGACTTACTGGAAAAAGGTTGTTCTTATTCAACTATTAAAGTTTTCCTATCAGCTATTTCAGCCTGTCACGAAGGCTGGGGACACAGGACACCTGGAGCACATCCAATCATAATAAGATTTATGAAGGGTGTGCTTCGGACTAAACCACCCAGCAGGACCCTGACCCCTGGTTGGGATCTTGGCCTGGGGGCTCTCTGTGACCCCCCATTCGAGCCACTGAGCGAGGTTAAGATAGATTTATTATCTTATAAAACCGCTCTGCTCCTGGCACTTTGCTCGGCGAAACGCGTGGGTGACCTCCATGCATTGTCTGTACATCCGATGTGTACTAGATTCGCCCCTGACGGGTCAAAGGTTACATTAAGGCCTAATCCCATATACACTCCCAAGGTCTTGACTTTGAACCACAGGAGTCTAGACTTTGATCTCTCCTCTTTCCCACCTGTTCCTGTACTCACTCAGGAACAGGAAAGGCTGAAGGCTCTCTGTCCCGTGAGGGCTTTACGCACTTACATGCAGAGAACAGCCGAATGGAGAAAAACAAACCAACTGTTCGTCTGCTTTGCAGCACCTGCTACAGGGAGGGCCCTATCAAAACAACGCCTCTCACATTGGGTGACTGAGGCCATTAAAAGGGCGTACAGTAGCAAAGGTCAACAGGTACCCTCTGGAGTGCATGCTCACTCCACTCGGGGCTTGGCCACTTCCTGGTCATTATTCAAGGGTGTACCAGTTGTAGACATCTGCGCTACTGCGAATTGGAGCTCATTAAACACTTTTGCAAAGCATTACAGTTTGGATGTTACTGCGGGTGACGTCACTCAGGCTGTCCTTTCTAACACACAGTAGAAAGTAGCCTTGGGATGCCTGCTGGTCAAGGGCAGACGTTCACTCTAGCATGCATTTTACTGAGCATTTCAAGGGCGTGAATGGATTACGTTCCCATAGCAAGTATGTTGCACCGAGAGACCAGACTGAAAGGGAACTGAAAGTTATGCACCATAACTCATGTTCCCTGAAGGAAGGGAACGAGGTGCAACATATCTGGCCCTTTCAATGCTGAAAGCTCGGTGAAGTGCAATTTTGGAGAAAGATGGATGGGGCGCAAGCCGCTTAAGTACCCAGAGGGCGGGGCCTCTGGTGCGGCGGTGACGCCCCTAGCCGTAAAGGCGTGAGTATATTCCTTCAGGTAATTGCGCGGGGGCGCAATTCCCATAGCAAGTATGTTGCACCTCGTTCCCTTCCTTCAGGGAACATGAGTTATGGTGCATAAATTTCAGTTTTCCATAGTGAGGATGTGACTGCTCATAAGACCCACCTTTTACCTCATTTGATTCTTAGAATATTTTATCGTGCACAGAAATATCCTTAATTAATTGTAATGCTGTTTGTTCTTTCACTGCCTTAGCACTAGACCTTTTTTTACACTTCTATTTAAAGCTCACCTCACTTCCTTTTGTACGTTTTATCTGAACTCCAACCTGCTCAGACCTTGTGAACACAATGCTTTTCTTAACCGCTTCACACCGTCTCAGATCTCACATTTATCCTCTCAGAGCACCTTCCAAACAACAGCCCCGAGATGACTTTAACACTAAAACGGTCACTGTTCAGAGGCACGGTCTGCAGATGTTGCATTTAAATTTCCTTCTGCAGATAAGGTGTTAAACCTTCAGGATTTGTTCTGGTAAAGCCGAGCTGCCTCATGTGTCCTCGTAGTGAGGAAGTACACTTTGATGCATGCGTAAAGTCTTTAAATAATTAAATTCAGTCTGGAAACATGCTGGGTTTATGCCTTTTTCCCCCCTTTACATTTTACTTTAAATCACACATTTGAATTAAGATTATGAAAAATTAAACAGCGAAATCTACTTGAGTCGAGCACACAGTTCACGCTTAGCACAAATCCTCATACAAGTAACACGAGTTACTGACGGAGTGCCTCGGTTTCAAAAAGATTCCAGGGTGAATTTTCATATGTGCTGCGAGTGACAGCATTAATCTCGAAGTGCAACACTCGTACACACTACTAATCTGTTTCCACCCAGACACAAAAGAAATAAGACGCCGTCACGTGGCATTATGTTAGAAAACATGGCGTCACATGATTAAAAAAGACCATGATGTTCTCACCGTGCTGCTTATCAGGTAGCTGTTAAAATATGCTGAAAGTTAGACACTTTGAAAATGAGATAACGCACGTTAATTTGGCCCAATAGGCATGAACACCTGCAAAGTCAGCATTGCAATGTTTACAAAACCGTCCTTTAAAATTGACAGTTGTAAGTGCTGTGTGCCATATTGTGTGGGCAGGCATACAAAAAAATAATAATACTTTTTATTTTTATTTTTTATGAATGAGGACAGGGACTGGACATAAAAGAGAAACAGGTCGTTACTAAGCAACAAGCCTGGCTGTAGATGACACAGAAGACGTGTGATAAAGGCTCATCAACTACTTGTAGCTCTGAGTCAAAGCTTGTGTTCAGAGGAAAAGGTTGGGAAATATCTCTGAAGGTGGCCTTCAATAACAGCAAAAAAGCTTAAATCGGCTATTCAACTGGTGGCCCATGGGCCATTTCCAGCCCGCGGGTGACTTCAACCCGGCCCACCAATTAGCCTACTTCATTTGTGTGTGTGTGTGTGTGTGTGCGTGCGTGCG
>JBBPBX010009763.1:9200-31700 GCA_038048925.1 Garcialebias charrua | reverse complement strand
CCCAACAGGCACTTTGTGCCAGGTTGGTATGTCGCTTGAGTGGTTTTAAGAGCGAAATGCCATGGAGTCCAAATCTTTTTTGGACTTTGCATGCCTTCCCCAGAGAATGTGCCGTAATCTGAGTGGCTACGTGGGCTGAAAAGAGAAGTGAAGCAGCAGGAAGGTCTTGAGGGAAGAGCTGGGTGGAAGAGCAGGCCGCGGAGTTATGCCTGACCGCGGCAGGTGGTCCTGTCACTCAGAGAGATGCTGGGCTTGTGCGTGAACACATGACCCACATGACTCAGACCAAGCACAGCTAAGTATTTACGCAGCCTATTTTTATATTTACAGCAGTGCTTTGCTGCCCACAATATAGAAACGTAAATTACGGCCTTTGTATGGTAGCCTGGTGGTAGCCTGGACACATTTAATAGTTGGCAGTACTTCATGGCCTTTGAGACTACCAATATTAAATCTTACCAACATATGCTGTTGAGAACCAAGTACGTTACAAAACTAAATACTTGACTGGTTCACAGCTAACGTTGCTCTGAACTGCGCTGAATGTCCAAATTCCAAATCTCAATTAAAATAAATAATTGCGGCCCCGGAAATAACTCTACCTTTTTATTTTTAACTCGTCATGCAACGCGTACAAACGGAACGTTTATCTGACATCTCTTCATCATTTGTACATAATCAGCATTTGTTTCATGCAACAACTCAGCCCATATTTTAGTTGCATGTCTCATAGTGGAGGATCTCCTCGCGTGCGGTTTGAGTCCTGTTTTGGACCAGAGACCAACACCTCTCTGACATGTATCTATCATAAACAATAATGTTCCTCTCCAAATACAGAGATTGGGAAAATCCCTGGATGCTGATGGGACATCTGTTAGATTTCCTCACCCAAATAAAATATGCTTAAGAGGCAATAACGTCATGCGTGTTGTAGACAAGTAAACTACTTATGTGTTGAGTGCTATATACCTATCTTGTTACAGAGTTTCGAGTTGTTGTTTTTCTTTTGGCTGCTATGTTCTGCAGGGGTTGCCACAGCGAGGGGACTTGCATGAAGTCTTGGCTTTTTTTGTTTGTTTTTTGTCGGATGCTCTTCTTGAGGTAAACTAGGCTCTAACAGCCTCAGGATCACAAGATTGCAGCACTGACCATCGGGAGCCACCACAGCTCCCGATGGTAAAATTTAGTATAATTGATTAAATTATTTAAATGACTGAGCAACCGATTACAACTATTTGTCATCATTTTATAGCTATTGAGAAAAAAAATAATGAAGGGATAAGACTGTTATTTGAAACATTTGCCATTTGTCGTTATAGCCGGAAGAGTTTCACATGTCTGGGTGGGTTGAGCCTATTTAGAATCAACACATGTCTGAACCAATGAAACCCCCTCAGGCATTTCATCTGTCCCTGAAAAAAACCCTGCGGTGTTGAAAGTGTACACCGATCCCAACAGTAAAAATAATTATTTGTCTTTGTACTGTAAGTAGCGGGGATTTGTTAGGGCCGTCTGCATCCTTGTCTCCAAAACCTGACGTAAATGCCCAGCAATTGTCTGACACTGCCCGATAATTGGCTCTCAGACGGCGGTCAGTGTGCCACAGCTGAGCGAGTCCCATCACAGACCCTTCAACATGTGAGACGTTTGTAGTCGACAGCAGCTCAACGCTGTGCTCGTCCATTTTATTCAATTACAGTCTGTGCTTTAATGCAGCAGCTGTAAAAGAAGCTGAACTCGTGGTGAGTATATACAGGGAGGCTCATAGAAGGTGAGCTAATTAAGGAGTCAAAATAAGGTATAAACAATGGCTGAAAAGTACAAAAGTATTCATAACATAGTGGTCTGTTAAAAAGAAAATTCAAAGGCGGTATGAAATCTGAAGATGGTTGTTTGTTGTTGACAGCTGTAGTTGCTATACATATATTTTTTAAATACTATCATCATTTTGAAGTATGTTTTTTTGCAATCTTACTATTTCTGCATACTTTGTGCTATTTTGGTTGTTCAAATCAAAATGTTCAGCTCATGCAGGAGATCGGGGCTGTACTTTTGGGTTTTGTAACTTGTATACTTTTAAAATGATTTACCTATATTTACAATCTATTTCTCCATAGAAGTGCAACGAAATGTCTTCAAAAACACTTTTTGTTGAAATCTGTATCAAGAAAGATCATCAGAGACTCTACTTCTTAAGGCGGCTGAGTCGAGCTGGACTGAGAAGCTCAGTCCTCACCTCCTTCTACAGGTGTGCAATGGAGAGCATCTTGTGCTCCAGCATCAACGTGTGGCATGGAGGCTGCACAGCTGCAGAAAGAAAAGCTCTGCAGAGAGTGGTGAAGGCTGCACAGAAGATGTTGGAGTCAGCCTCCCCACCATCACAGACATCTACACCTCCAGATGCAGCCACCTGCATCATGAAGGACCCCACTCACCCAGCACACACACTTTTTGCCCCGCTCCCCTCAGGAAGGAGGTTGAGGAGCAGTGTAGAACCACTAGACTGAGGAACAGCTTCTACCCTGAAGCTGTTAGACTCATGAATAAATAACCAGCATAATCACTGTGAAATGTTTTTACTGTAATGCTACTTTGATTGTTAATATGCGCTGCTGCTTATCCATGCTGCTGATCTCATGCTGCTGATTATTTCATGCTGCTGTATTCATTCTTTATGATCTACTCACACAGTCTTATGTTCGTGTTGCTGTTGTTCGGCATATTGTTTTGTACTGTTAGTGTTTAGCATATTTCCTTGTGTATACAGTATCTTAGTCCTTATTAACTGTTTCATTTCACAGTTTATATTTTTGCTATTGTTGGATGTAACTGGGACCCTGTGTACACAATTTCGTTCCACCTCATGCACCACATGTGATGCGAATGACAATAAAACCTACTTGAATTTGAACTTGGTAGCTGACATATAAAACTGTTTCTCAGCTGTTGTATTTAACATTTGTCTTTTGGTCTCCAGGGTTTATTAGATCATGTTCATCGGATTGATTCCCACATGTTAAGTCTTCACACCTGTTGTTTGTGTAGCTCATTAACATCTCATCCTACAAACACACTAATGTGTCTAACGGACGCTCACTTCTGAATGGGTGGAACTCACCCGGGTAAGTGTTGCAGGATTGGGTTGCACCAGCTGTTTTCTGACCAAATAAAATCAAGTGTTAAATTACATCACATGCCGACACGCTTATCGTTGAATCAGGAAACGTTACAGATAAAGCTCTTTAATTCTCCTAATTTTAGTTTTATACTAAATCCATTTTATTTATTGTTTCAGGAAAACATACATTACCTTTTACTACTGCTACTAAATAAAATATAATAGTTTTAAATGTATTTTTTTTACAATCCCATGGGAATATTACTAGTTGTGCACATTACATTTTGTTCATATACGGTATGCTAAACATGTCACATTCCAATTAAACAAGAAACATAAATTTAATTCTGTGGGTTTCTGTGTTTTAACATTTTTAAACTTCTGCCTTTGATTAGGAATTGTCCCTGCTGCATTTAAATTTGCTGTGGTTAGGCCCCTTCTTAAAAAACCTCACCTGGACCCATCAATTTGATAAAATTTTAGACCTATTTCTCATCTGCATTTTCTAGCTAAAGTTTTAGAAAAAGTTGTTTTTATGTAGTTACAACCTGTTTTAGAAAATCATGGTATTTATGAAACATTTCAGTCTGGATTTAGAACCCATCATTCAGCGCTGTTAAAAGTCCATAATGACATTTCCATGTCCATGGATGCCAAGTGTCTCGTTGCTGGTGTTGCAGGACCTTACAGCTGCATTTGATACAGTAGACCACACTGTCCTTCTATCTCTTCTTCAACATTATGTTGGAATATCTGGTACAGCACTCAAGTGGTTCACTGCCTACTTGACCAACAGAACATTCTCTGTCATGTTGGATAATCTCTCTTCCTGCCTTTCTCTCTTGTGGTGTGCCACAGGGTTCTATTCTTGGTCCTCTCCTCTTCTCATTGTATGCTACCTCTTGGATCAGTGATAGCCAGACATAACTTTTCTTTTCACTGCTATGCTGATGATGTACAAATTTATTTACCAATGAAACCTAAAAACAGTCATCTTCTCACTCCTTTTTCTGATTGTATTGCCGACATTAAACAGTGGCTTCACCGCAATTTTTTGTTTTTAAACGAAGTAAAGACAGAATGCATCTTCTTCGGTGATGATGCTCCCTGTAACTTTGGTGCTCTGACATCCAAGTTCAGACCAACAGTTAAAAACTTGGGGGTGACATTTGACAAGGACTTAAAGTTTGATAAACAAATAGCGACTGTAGTCAAGTTCTGTTTTTATCAGTTACGTCTTTTGTCCAAAATTAAGCCTTTTTTTTTAATCGTTCTGATTTGGAAAAGGCCATTCATGCTTTTTATCACCTCAAGGCTCAACTACTGCAATTACCTATATGCAGGAATCTCCCAATCCTCCATTAGACGCCTTCAACTGGTCCAAAATGCTGCAACTCGACTTTTAACCAACACCTCCAGACGTGAGCACATTACCCCTGTTTAATTTTCTCTCCACTGGCTTCCAGACGATTTTAGAATTAAATGTAAAATTTTATTATTCACTTTTAAAGCTCTCAATGGTCTTGCACTACTATATTTAACTGATCTTGTAGCTGTCCGTGAATATAGGAGAACACTGAGATCATCTAATACATTTCTCCTGTCCGTCCCAAAGACCAACTACAAACGATGGGGTGACCGGGCCTTTTCTGTTGTTGCACCCAGACAACCAGCTACCTCTGGACTTGTGCTCCATCACTGATTTGGAGCTTTTTAAATCTAATCTTAAAACCTTTTTATTCAGGCAGGCTTTTAATACCTGGTAGTTCTTTGTCAATCTTGTTATGTTTTAATTGTTTTTTAATTTTTAACTGGCTGTTTTTTAAATTCTTAATTGTTTGTTTTTACTTCTGTATTGTTCAGCACTTTGTGCACCTTTTGGCTGCTGGAAAGGGCTCTATAAATAAAGTCTGATTGATTGATTGATAAACAGTCATCCTTCACCAAGACGGGTGGTTTTGTTGTGTAAAACGCATAGAGTTTTATTTTGTTGTTGTTGTTGTTGCTCATGCTCCAAGTTTTCTTTAAGAGTTATTAGATTTGGAGCACCTTTTTAGTATCTTGCATAGAAAACAAGCGTTATACACACCATTACATCATTGTTTAAGACAACCACTCAATGCCAATCAACATATAGCAAATGGACACAAATGGATGGGTTCTGTTAAATGTCTTCATCACTGCCTAATTTCTCTTTCAACATAGTTCAGTCATTTTAACGAAATGTTTTGACCAGTTGTCAAACATGGCAGTGGGGAAAAACCCACTGGTACCAACAAAAGCTCCAAGTTTCAAAGGTGGTTTAAGATATTTGTCCACCAACGTTTCTCTGTTCCGAACATAATTTTCTTATGAAAACAAAATGTACGGTAACTTGCTGGATCGAGTGGTGAAACCTGACCTTTTCTGCTACTGCCTCAATTAGACCAAATGTGACTTTATAAAGACTAATCAAACAAAGCTTTCACCACAGGTTAATGCAGTTTGAAAGGTCACGCCTGAATCATCTTTAGCTGTTTTAACGGGAAGTCATGTGGCATCCTCAATTAGGATCATTAGTAGCTTTACACATCAGGAGGGGTGTGTTGCATCAAACACCTTACGCATGTTGTATTGTTCATGGGGTCAAACTTTTTGGCAAGAGCTTCAGAGTCCTGTTCAGTTTAAAGATGACTTTATATCACAGTTAAAAACAGTTCCAATAAAAACGTTCTTACCCCCGGGCAGGCTGATTGGTCCACAGCCGTGCCCCTCCACGTAGTTTTCCGAGGTGATGTAGATGTACTTCTTGCACAACCTCCACAGGCCAAAGTGGGCTGCCTCGCAGGTTTCATTGAGTCTCTCCACCTTTGGGCTCAGCACGGCCCAGTGGTCCGTCACCACGGCTGTGAACATGCACGCCATGCCCACCATCAACACAAAGATGGCAATCTTGATCTTGGTGCGCTTGTGCATTTTTCCAGGTGGTGGGATTCCTGCTCGGTACTCTCCGTCTGACAATCTAAAAAGTCAAATCTGCGCCACTCAGCGATCTGAAACACTCGTCTCCTCTGTGACTGCTGCAAGCCTCACACAAAGCGGCTTCTTCTTTCCTTTCTCGGCCCAGGACTAGTGTCTTCTCTCCCACCGTCGCAGGTCTCTGTGCTTATGGTTCGAAGGGAAGGGGGCCAGAGTCCTCTGTCCTACTTTCATGCCCCTCTTTCCCCACACGCTATGAGCCGCTGGTCCACTGACGGGCTGCAAGTTAAGAGTCAGCTGTTGAGGTACATCAGATAAGTTGACGACTGTGGTGGGTAATGGGTGTTTCCTGGGGTGTTGTATGCTATAAATGTGTCTGGCGAGTCAACTCATCAGGCTCCCTGTGTATCCAGTTACAGCGTCAGTGCGATGAGATTTCAAACGTAAGTGCACTAACAATTTTCTCTCAACTATAGAGTTTTATGTTGTAGTTATAAAAGTTAAAGTAGCTGTTTTAGCGTTGTGAATGTTTCTCTTCTGCTTTTTTTGCGCTCCAGTTTCTGATGCTTCACCTCACCACAACACTGCCTTGGTGTGTGTTATGCCTTCATAAACTATTTATAAGAAGAAAGTGGATGTGTTTGTAATGAGCAGTAGCTAGTTTCCAGCTGACAACAGGAAAGAACAAAACCATTTAGAGTTGTTCCTCTCAGAAAATCCAACCAGGGGTCATATTTTAGAGCAGGTTATTCAACTAGTGGCCCGGGGGCCAAATAAGGCCCACGGGTGAACTTGGGCCCACCAATGGGTTCATGTGTAAATAAAAGTAGATTTTAAGCAACAAAATAAACTTACTTAATGACAATAACTGCTGGATGTCCAATTCCTGAGCTTTTGGCTTTTAGTAGCCGTGGCCCCCAGTGCAATTTAGTTGAATAGCCCTGTTTTAGAGACTTTTTCACATTATTATCATTATTATTTTTATTTTTTATTTTTTTGGTATCTAGAACAGGGGTGTCAAAAGTGGGGCCCGCAAGTCAAATTTGGCCTGCCAAGCTGTCCTCGTTATTATATTAATTTTAAGTATCACTGTGTCCGTCATTCTGGCTTCAATGTTAAATGGAAAGTCAGCACAATGACCACCGTGATGACAACACACAGCTGTAGCGCTAATTTCTGCATTAAACTTTTTATTTTACTAATTTATATTTTATTTTGACAGACTTCATACAGCTTCCTGCCACTGAAAAGCGTTTCCTTTGACCAAGCTGGGCATCATACGGCTGCCCAGCACCCACCCCTGTTGGGGTCAGATCTTTGTGACACACAGAGTGAATATCTCAGGTAATTGTCACGTGTACCAAATTTTTTTCTTTTTTGTCTTTAGCGAAAATTTAATAATAATAACAATAATAATAAAACAGAATGCAATATAACAAGGCCTTTAACAACAAAAAAAAACCAAGTTCACATTTGACATGAGACTAAGCAGAAGATATGAAGAGAATAAAAATAAAAATAAAACAAACAATTTGAGGAAAACAGCAAAACAAAAAAATGTTACAAACGCAAGAGGAGTTTCAAATCTTTATATACTGGATTAACGATTGGGCTTTTGGAAGGTTACAGCATTTAAGCACGTCCTTAAATAAAATTATTTCACTTAAAAAATGTTGAACATCAGGAAACGGCATTTGTGGATGAAAAATGTTGCCATAAGGATTAAATTGTTGCTATCATAATTTAAAACTTCATCCCATTAACAGACCTTTGTAAATTACACCAAAATTCAGGAAAGGGCTTCTACTTTATTCAAAATTCTCTGGAGGACCCCCCACCACCAACACCACAGCCTGTTCTGTAATGCTCTTTATATAAAAAAAGTGAAGTCAATGTTAATATTAAGAAAAAGATTAAAACTATTTTGTTGAAAAGATACATATAAGTTGATTAATTTCTAATGAATTCTAAATGGTAAATTTTGATGAGTTATGTATTTTGTTGTATTATACAGGGCTAATTATTCTTTGAATTGATAGTTTGAATTGATTTTGTTTAAAAAGGAGCAGATATGATAAGAAATTTTCCTTCTTCTGCTTCCTTTCATTTTATGTTTTTTTTTATTCTGAAATTGTCTTTGTGTTTTATATGGAAATGCATAAATTAAACAAATAAAAATATAGAATGGAAGGTTAAATAACAGAATAATAAATAAATGGACTTTATTTAAAGAATATTTACCAGCAGATGATATTACTGCATTTGGCCCACAGGCCTCTGATAGATTTTTAATTTGGCCCTCTCAGAGAAAAAGTTTGGGCACCCCTGATCTAGAAGCTAACTTTGTCAATAGTATCAATAAAAATCAAACATGTGAGCCGTGTGACTTCTGAAGCTTTTTTAAAGTTTCAAACCATGAGTGAAACAATAAGGAAGTAAAAGGTCATTTGTCTTTAAAACGTGCTTTACCATTTTCCAACAGGAACCACATCAACAAGAACAATCAAGCAACGTTTTATATATAAATTTATGTATTTGTGTCATTTAAACATCCCCTGGTTGAATTTCAAAATAAAAAAATAAAATCTTGGATTAACAAAAAAAACAAAAAAACATGCTAATTAATTAATTGTTAATCAAAAAGTCACACAAAATGAAAAAGCAACTCACCTGTCTGCACTCACCAGTCTGTTCTCCCAGTTCATTTATAATCCTCTTGTCGTGCTGACTGGAATTCTTGCAGTTTGAATTAAATTAATCAAATTTTGGTCCTGAACGCACCGGCTCAATTGCATTATGGGTCTTTGGATCTCGTCATGAAGATGCTGGTGATGAGGAAGTATTTTAAATTTGTTGCTGCTCATAAATCTGGGAGGAGTTCAAAGTTCAGGCAGATCATTGGACAATGCGGGGGAAAGTATTCCCGAGTGGAAAACATTCGGCCCAGCTGCCAATCTTCCCAGAAACAAACGTGAAGTTCACCCTGAGGTCGGACTGAACATTTACTGACAATTTGTAGGACCACAAGGCTTTTTTCTAAAATGACAAACAAACTAACAAGATACAATTTACAATTATTTAGCTATTTTTATGTTCTTAATATGATGTATTATATTTTAGGTTTGCTGATGTTTCACTGTTAGCCTGCACAAATAATTTGTTCATAATCAAATTTTTTTCGGCTGATCCCTTCTTCAGGCGTCACCACAGTGAGCGAGCTAATTATTTTACACACTTCCTGACAATCTGGGCTCAAACCCGCAACCTCAAGAATACAAGGTCATGGCACTGACCACCGATCTACAGTAGCCATCAAAAATTTACCCATAATACCCTGATAAAAATGTTCGTTATTTCAAATAAACCATCCTTCCATCCATCCATCCAACCATACATCCATCTATGCAATTATCCATCCATCCATTCAATCATCCCTCTATTCATCCATCATTTCAGTCATCCATCCATTCATCCATCAATCTACATTCATCCATCCAATCATCCATCCATCATCCATCCATCTATCATCCATCCATCCAACATCCATTCCTCCATCCATCTATCCATCCATCCATTTTTGTCCGCTTATCCGGGGTCGGGTCGCGGGGGTAGCAGCCTAAGTAGGGAGGCCCAGACTTCCCTCTCCCCAGCCACTTGGAGCAGCTCCTCTGGGGGAATCCCAAGGCGTTCCCAGGCCAGCCGAGAAACATAGTCCCTCCAGCGTGTCCTGGGTCTTCCTCTGGGTCTCCTCCCGGTGGGACATGCCCGGAACACCTCACCAGGGAGGCGTCCAGGAGGCATCCTAACCAGATGCCCGAGCCACCTCAACTGGCTCCTCTCGATGTGGAGAAGCAGCGGCTCTACTCCGAGTCCCTCCCGGATGACTGAGCTTCTCACCCTATCTCTAAGGGAGAGTCCAGACACCCTGCGGAGAAAACTCATTTCAGCCGCTTGTATCCGAGATCTCGTTCTTTCGGTCACAACCCAAAGCTCATGACCATAGATGAGGGTGGGAACGTAGATCGATCGGTAAATTGAGAGCTTTGCCTTTCGACTCAGCTCTCTCTTCACCACGACAGACCGGTACAGCGCCCGCTTCACTGCGGATGCTGCACCTATCCGCCTATCGATCTCACGCTCCAGTTTTCCCTCATTCGTGAACAAGACCCCGAGATACTTAAACTCCTCCACTTGGGGCAGGACCTCATCCCCGACCCGGAGAGGGCATGCTACCCTTTTCCGGCTCAAGACCATGGCCTCGGATTTGGAGGAACTGATCCTCATCCCGGCCGCATCACACTCGGCTGCAAACCGCTCCAGCGAAAGCTGTAGATCACGATCTGATGAAGCCAATAGGACCACATCATCTGCAAAAAACAGAGAAGCGATTCTAAGGCCACCAAAACGGATCCTCTCAACACCTTGGCTGCGCCTAGAAATTCTGTCCATAAAAGTTATGAACAGAATCGGTGACAAAGGGCAACCTTGGCGGAGTCCAACTCTCACTGGAAACGAGCCTGACTTACTGCCGGCAATGCGGACCAAGCTCTGACACCGGTCGTACAGGGACCTAACAGCCCATATCAATGGGCCTGGTACCCCATACTCCCGGAGTACCCCCCACAGAACCCCCCGAGGGACGCGGTCGAATGCCTTTTCCAAGTCCACAAAGCACATGTAAACTGGTTGGGCAAACTCCCACGCGCCCTCCAGGACCCTGTTGAGGGTGTAGAGCTGGTCCAGTGTTCCACGACCAGCACGAAAACCACACTGCTCCTCCTGAATCCGAGGTTCGACTATCCGACGGACCCTCCTCTCCAGAACCCCTGAATAGACCTTACCAGGGAGGCTTAAGAGTGTGATCCCCCTATAGTTGGAACACACCCTACGGTCCCCCTTTTTGAATAGGGGAACCACCACCCCAGTCTGCCAATCCAAGGGAACTGCCCCCGATGTCCACGCGATATTGCAGAGTCGCGTAAGCCAACACAACCCCACAACATCCAGAGCCCTAAGGAACTCAGGGCGAATCTCATCCACCCCTGGAGCCCTGCCACCGCGGAGCTTTTTAACCACCTCGGTGACCTCAGCTCCAGAGATTGGAGAGCCCGACCCAAAGTCCCCAGGCTCCGCTTCCTCAGTGGAAGACGTGCCAGTAGGATTGAGGAGGTCTTCGAAGTATTCCGCCCACCGACTCACAACATCCCGAGTTGAGGTCAACAGCACGCCATCCCCACCATAAATGGTGTTGGTCGCGTACCGCTTTCCCCCCCTGAGACGCCGGATGGTGGACCAGAATCGCCTCGAAGCCGTACGGAAGTCATTCTCCATGGCCTCTCCGAACTCCTCCCACGCCCGAGTTTTTGCCTCAGCAACCACCCGAGCCGCATGCCGCTTGGACTGTCGGTACCTATCTGCTGCTTCCGGGGTCCCACAGGCCAAAAAGGCCCAATAGGACTCCTTCTTCAGCCTGACAGCATCCCTCACCGCCGGTGTCCACCACCGGGTTCGAGGGTTGCCACCACGACAGGCACCAACAACCTTGCGGCCACAACTCTGATAAGCTGCCTCGACAATAGAGGCGCGGAACATGGCCCACTCGGACTCAATGTCCCCCGCCTCCCTCGGAACGTGTTCAAAGCTCTCCCGGAGGTGGGAGTTAAAGCTCCGTCTTACGGGAGACTCTGCCAGACGTTCCCAGCAGACCCTCACAATACGTTTGGGTCTGCCAGGTCTGACCGGCATCCTCCCCCACCATCGGAGCCAACTCACCACCAGGTAGTGGTCAGTTGACAGCTCCGCCCCTCTCTTCACCCGAGTGTCCAGGACATGCGGCCGCAGATCAGATGAGACGACAACAAAGTCGATCATCGAACTGCGACCTAGGGTGTCCTGGTGCCAAGAGCACATATGTACACCCTTATGCCTGAACATGGTGTTCGTTATGGACAATCCATGACGAGCACAGAAGTCCAACAACAAAACACCACTCGGGTTCAGATCAGGGGGGCCGTTCCTCCCAACCACACCCCTCCAGGTCTCACTGTCATTGCCCACGTGAGCGTTGAAGTCCCCCAGCAGAACAAGGGAGTCCCCAGGAGGCGCACTCTCCAATACCCCCTCCAAGGACTCCAAAAAGGGTGGGTAATCTGCGCTGCCGTTTGGCGCATAGGCACAAACAACAGTCAGAGCCCGTCCCCCCACACGTAGGCGAAGGGAGGCTACCCTCTCGTTCACCGGGGTGAACCCCAACGTACAGGCACCAAGATGGGGGGCAACAAGTATGCCCACTCCTGCTCGGCGCCTCTCACCAGGGGCAACTCCAGAGTGGAAGAGTGTCCAACCCCTCTCAAGGAAACTGGTTCCAGAGCCAGAGCCATGCGTTGAGGTGAGTCCGACTATTTCTAGCCGGAACCTCTCAACCTCACACACTAGCTCAGGCTCCTTCCCCACCAGAGAGGTGACATTCCATGTCCCAATGGCCAGCTTCTGTAGCCGAGGATCAGACCGCCAGGGTCCCCGCCCTCGGCCACCACCCATCCCACATTCCTCCATCCATCTATTAATATACATTTATCCATCCATCCATCATCCATCCATCCATGCATTAATCTATCCATTCATCATCCTTTCAGCCATCCATCCATTCATCCATCAATCTATACATTCATCCATCAAATCATCCATCATCCATCCATTTATCATCCATCCATCCATCCATCCATTCATCCATCCATCCATCCATCCTTCTAGCCATTCATCCATCCAATTATCCATCCATCATCCATCTATCCATTCATTGATCTGTCAATTATCCATCCATCCATTCATCCATCCATCCATCATCCATCCTTTTAGCATCCATTAATTAATCCATCCAACCTTCCAGCCATTCATCCATCCAATTATCTGTCCATCATCCATCCATCCATCTATCCATCCATCCATCCATCATCCATGCATTCATCCATTCATTTATCCATCCATCCATTATCCATCCTTTTAGCATCCATTAATTCATCCATCCAACCTTCCAGCCATTCATCCATCCATCTATCCATCCATCTATCCAATATCCATCCATCCATCATTCATGCATCCATCCATCCATCCATCCATTTTAAATCTAATAATTCACTTTGATTTCATGCCATATCTTAAAACTACTAGTTTCGTCAACCTTTGTTTTTTCATCAAACATCTTTAAACCTCTTCTATTCAGCTGGATTTTAATGCAGCTGTTTTGGTGGGGATAAGAAGGAGAATCTTTTGCAGCTGTATCTCTGTAGATGATTTCAAGGTAGGGCCTTTGATTCAGTCATTTATTCAAAAACTCTTGGGCTTTCTAAAAGTTAGTGAAACACACATACAGCATTTAAAGGGTTTGCTTTGACATCTTTGTCTTTCATAATGTACATGCAAGTGTCTCTGAGTCAGCTGTGCTGAAAGGTCTCATTTTTATATCTAAACAAAGAAAACAAGCATGCGCTCTGTTTCTACTGAACCAGACAATTTATTTTTAATGAAAACTCTGTTCAAAGAGCTACTAAACCGTTTTTCCTGCAACCTCATTATGTGTATGTAGGTGAGGGACAGATACTCACCACTGGAGTGTTTTAATAAATGACCATGACTCAGGATTGTACAGACGAAACAAAACTTCACGCCAGCACTACTCTATATACTGTATCATGCCATGTCTATTTACATTTAACTATTTATTATTTACATAATGTAGATTTATCAAATTGTGTATTCTTGTGAAATGTATGGGGTGTAAAGTAAATAAAAGTAAAAAGTAGCAGAAATAAAACACTAAATTGTACAAAAACGACAAACCTACCCTCATCCAATTGTTACCTCCCGATGCAGTAAGTTACGTTGGTGCATTCTTATTTTTCTTTTTTGGAGATGGCCCACTTTGAGTCTCTTTATGAGAATTGTGACCCACTTCCCCCCAGTGGCATCAGCAGCTGGAGCAGTGAAAGTCAAAAAGTCATCACAGCACAAAAAGGTGGAGAAATCTCTGCTCAGGTGTCACCTGAGAGACTCCCAGCAAACAGCAGAACGGGATTTATTTGTTAGTTCAATGAAGTAACTGCTTTCTTTTCTCTAGATCAAAGAAGTGAATCTAAAGAATCAAGAAATCAAAGTTTAATTACTGAAAACTGAACTGGCTTGTGACTGAGAGGTAAATAAGCTGAAGCCCAAATAATATGAAAATCAGAAAACAATAGTTTGGAGCGAGGTTTTAGCCTGATTGTCACCCGACTGGAGGATCCAACGATGTGGCGACGAGCTAAAAAGATTGGCTGCTTTGTAATGAGTCTGAGGGCACGCCTGCAGGAACACAAAGGAGGACACCCCCACACACACACATACACACACACACACATTAAGTCAAGGCGAACAAAAAAGGAAGGCAATCCAAACAACCAGAAGGAATCATGATGTCTACTTTTTTTTTTTTACTATCCTCTGTATTTTACGGCATCTAATCTCACATACTATTTTTATAGGCAGATGTCCTTTTAGAAACCTTTGTTTTAAGTGTTGATATATTTTATTGTTGGTTTGTTTGTTTGTTTGTTTGTTTATTCATTTTATAATTAAAATACACAACAATATACATACAATAAGAGAAAAATAAAAGACAAGACTTATATAAAACGAAAGGCGGCAGAAGAAGAAAAAATCTTATTTTATCTCCTTACTTTCCAATAAACACTTCATACAACCAACTCATTTGATTTCCAAAATAATGAACAACTTAATTTTAACCTCCTGTATCACTTACAATTTCTAAACTCCACTCATTTAAATACATGTTTTTAACTGTTTAAACTTAATCATTCTTTTGAAAACAACCAATGATTGAGCCACTTTAATATCTGACTCCAATTCATTCCATAACCCAATTCCTTGAACTATGGGAGATCTTCCCCTCGAACTAGTCCTAAAATGTGGCTTCACAAATTTGTCCCCTTGAGATTGTAACTACTCATTCTTCTAACAAAATACTTCTGAATATTTGAAGGAAGTGCATTATTCTGTGCTTTATACAAAACTAACAAAATATAATAATCAACTAAATCATAAAACTTCAACAGTATCATTCGATAAAACAAAATGCTTGAAGGATGATGGAAATTCTTTCTGGTGATAATTCTAACGACTCTTTTCTGCAATATAAAAATAGGCATTGTAATTGATTTACACGCCGTACCCCAAACGCTAACACCATAAATTAAGTGTGGCACAATAAATGTATTATACAACAAATAAAGTGCCTTATCATTTAATAAATCTTTAACTCTGTAAAATATCGCAATAGACCTACCGGTAGATATTTTTGCTTTAACTGAACTGAATAAGATAATTATTATATATTATTATAATTATTAAGATAATTATAAGATAATTTATCATCAATGGTGATGCCCAAGAACCTCACCTCATGAACTCTCTGAATTTCAGATCCTTCAATTAAAAATGGCACATCAATTGATTATTCCTGTCATTAGTGACGTTACTCCTGCAAACTCAAATTTTACAGTGTTACAGTTGAGTACAGCAACTTTGAATTGTGACCAATGTATTTTTGATTGTAAGAACAAACAGAACTAGAAAAACTGCATTTCCAGCAAAAATGCAGTGTGAATACCCTGATGCATGCTCAATAATCCAGGTATAATGCAGTGTGAATGCTTATTGCTGAAGAACTTGCTGAAAAACAACTGAAATCAGTTAAAAACATGCTGAAATGCAGCTGAAATGGAAGAATAAGCCTAAATTAGCAGAAAAAGAGGAAAAAAGAATGAACACATATTTGCTGAATTTGGTTTAAATAAACAGAAATGAGCACAAAAATTAGTAAATTAGCTTTAAAACAATCTGAAATGAGCAAGCAATAGCTGAAAAGTGGCTGAAATGGCAGAACGAAGCAGATTACCAGAAGGAAGTGGAGCAAGCACAATTGTGCCCATCAAGACTGAAAGAAGCAGAAATGAGCACAAAAAGTAGAAATTATTTGAAAATGACTATTTGAAAAATTTGCAAAACAAAACAAAAAAACAGCTTAATAGTGGCTAAAAAAGCAGAAATATGTAAAAACAAAAACAACAACACCAACAACAACAAAACAACCGAATAGTAGCTTAAAAAATAGAAAGTAGCTTGAATTACCAGAATGAAGTGGAGAGAGCACATTTTTGCTGAATTAGGCTGAAAAAAGTTTAAATGAGTGCAAAAAAATCTGGAATTAGCTGCAAAAGCTGAAATTAGCCTAAAACAGCTAAATAGTAACTAAAATAGCAGAAATAGTTGAAACTTGCAGAAATAAGCTGAAAGGAGGATAACAAGCTGAAATGAGCATGAAGAAGTTAGAAGGAGCACAAATGTGTTGTAGTTAGCAGAATAAAGCAAAAAGGAGCACAAAACAGCTGAAAAAACAACTGAAAGTAGCTGAAATTAGCTGAATGGTTTTTCTTTTATTTGCACAATGAAGCTGAAAGAAGCTGAAGCAGAACAAAATGTGAAAGGAGCAGTAAAAGGTTGTAAACAGATCTAAAGATTTGAAGGATGTAAAATGAGCTCAATTCATTTTCTGTGAGGAAAAAATGGCAGAAAAGGCTAAATATTCAAAAAGCTAAAGTTGCACCAATACTAAACATCATAGCAGGATTGTCCTGAAAGAGCTGAACGTTTTGACACAGTACAGTTGAAATAGCACAAAAACTGTGGAACGAGATAGATGTGGAAAAATATATGGAATAGATAAAGTAGTCGGAAGAATAATTAATGTAAACAAGATCACAATAGTGTGAATGCTTAATAAGCATTCAGACAATAAAAGAAAAGGAAAGTGAATCAACCCAAAGTAGCTGCAATAATTACTGCCTCATCAGGCAAAGCTGCCTGAAAGCTGTTGGATACTGAAGTAGTAAACTGATCAGTTTTACATCCATGCTTTCATTTCAAATGGATTCAGAATGTTTTTGAAACTCCACTGACTCCACTGTGAAACTGATGTGAGCTTTAGTGTCCTAATTAAATTACTCCATACAGCTGTATTATATCAATAAGCTATAAATGCAGGGTACAGTATTGGAAAAATGATACATTTCAAAACAAATATTTTTTTATGATTAAAACAATGTTGCACAATGTTTTTGTTTCCTTCAGTGAAATTATGAAGTGCGTTTTGACTTTACTGAAGGTTTTGTAAAAACAAAATAACTAAACACTCATTTTTGATTGATTTTGCTTTTATATTTGCCTTTAGCATCAGAGAACCTGTAAAAACTGACAGTCTGTATTATTATTTTTAAGTCTTAAACTGTAAGTATACTTGAACTCGTCCAGAAGAATCCATCAGGTAAACAACTGTCTGCAACTTTTGTATACTGTATTACCATTGTTTGTAGAGGAATAAGGCAGAGTTTAGTTTTTTCTTCTGATGTCCTTTCTATTACCAATATAAGCTAACTTTAGTCTTACCGTACTTACAAACACAACTCAAATCAAAGTCATCAGTGCCCTGAAAATTTGAATTTACATTTCAATGACAGTTTAAAAGTAGGGTGAATCAAACAAATTAATCCATATTCTTCATGAAATGTCTTTTTTGTTGTTGTTGTTGCAGTCCTGCTATTTTTATTTCCAAGAAATAATTTTAAACGTCATCAATTTAAATGAATAAAAACAACTAGGGAAGGGAAGGTTGGAAATGGGCAGTGGTGGACTCAAACACTGTACTTAAGTAAAAGTACAAATAAACAGACAAAAATGTACTCTAGTAAAAGTAGAAGTACCATATTAATATTTTTACTTAAGTAAAAGTAAATAAGTACTTGCTTTTAAAAATACTTAAAGTATTAAAGTAAAAGTACTTGCTGAATGTATTAACTAATGCAATGGTCTACAATACCATTAAGTGTGCGTACTGTATGCATATTTTCTGTAATACATTAATAGTGTTGAGCCATTTTAATGAACAATGCTGCAGATAATGCATGTTTTTATTGTGTTTACTCAGTGACACAGTTCACACTTATTATACTCGTGAAGTCCCAACGGTTAGATGGGAAATAAAACTTTTTCATCTACTTAGTAAAATAAGATTTAATTTGAATATTTTAAACTTCCTTTTGTTCAAATGTTAACGTTTTTCTATTGCATTCTGCAGCCAGTGAACATCACAGCCAGTATTTTTTTTAGTTAGAACAATCTGCCGAGAGAAGCCTTTGTCACTTCAGTCCCTCTCTCATTACTGTGATGGATGCAGCTGAAACAAGAAGCAGCAACCTCTGACCCCGCGGGCATCAATCTGTTCACCTTTGACCTTTCCTCACACCGAGGCGACTGCACCGCTGCTGTGAGTGGGGGTCGTAAGTCCTCGGGGACATCTGTGGCACTTCAACAAAACAAACTCATCAGGTGAACTAATTGTGTGGACAGAACCTGAGCCAGTAAATCCACGTGAATGACATGTTCGGCGACGCGCGACCACAGTTATTATACCCAATTAAGTCATGTTGTGTTTAGCTTGTTGAGTGTGTGAGAGTGTGTTGTCACATTGTGTTAGACTGAACCAGCTCTGGAAAATGTGGAGATACAACCTCATGTTGAGCTTGTGCCATTAAACTAAACAGTCGCTATGATAATGAATGTTGGGCTTTGAATCTTCTCTGTTTTTATTTGTATTGCTCTTTATTGACTCACATTCATCCATACAGCAAGAAGGTCGTTCTGTGTGGAGTTTTTTTTTTCCAAGTTGTAGTGATATAGGCCTCTGTCTTGACCTTCAAGTACACCTCTCCACATCTCTCTGAAACTCTAAGTGTTACACCTTCTTGAAGCCTTCAAGGAGACGAGTAAACACTATTTTGGTTAACAATTATTATGAATTAATGGACACTAATTAATCAGATTGAACTTTCTCTTTAATGTGTGTTAATTCAGAATTGATCTACAGTATATTTTTGTCATTTTTAATGATGATCTGTTACTTGCATGACTGTGACCTTCTGCTGGTTTTATTTCTGCAAAAGCAAGCAGGCTCTGATTCTAAGACACAGTTCAGGGTAAACTGTTAGCTGTTCAGCTTCCTTCTCTGTTTTGTCTGTGAAAGTTAGACATAACATTAGCTGTGTTCACAGGCAGGCCATCTGGCCGATTTATGTAAACAGTTTTCCTGGTGTCCGTCAAGAGTCTTTCTGCCTATGGAATTAAACTTCCATCTTTTATTTTGTTAGTTCAGCCAGTAGTCATTTAGGAGGTGGGTCAGATCCCGCCTCCCATATAATGGGCACTTCCTATTTGGAAGTTAGAGTTTCGAGGAGAACGAACTGTCAACCTGCTCTCTCCTCTGGAAAAGCTGGAGACGGCCCGGTCATGTGTCAACGACCCACGTCTCAGCTGGGATCATAGTAAAGCCTTACTTTGATCCATTCACTCCTTTCTGAAGAATTTGTTTTCTGAAGTTTTACTTTGAAAGTTCAACCAGTGCGATTGGAGTCTGTTCCTGCCGGTGAAAGCGTGCTCCCGCTCGTCTGACCCAGTCATACACGCACGAAGTCATCTGGACGCTCACTGGACAACACAGTCCGTTAGTGTCCACAAACTTCTCTGTCCTCACCTCCAAGGGACTATCGTCACCAGGTAAAGAGGCTTGTTTGTATGCTGCACGTGTCGGAGGCACAGCCTGATCCGTATGGGAAGGTGCCACCCTGGTTGTTTTCAAAATAATTAACTTCCGTTAACTTAGCTTCCATTCATCTTCTTCCTCCTATTTCTTATTTTTCATAAGCATTTAATCTGTCAAGTAATGTGCCAACAGTTAAGTTTAAACTGTCTGTTTGTTTTAATTTGAATTCTTGTCAACGTAGTTATTAAATCAGAGCTAATATCGATACAAATGTTTAATGTAATTTTTGTGATAGTTTCAATAAAAGGTCTATTTTTTTGGTAGACCAACATAAGTTGAGCCTCTTGTGAAATTACATTTCTTGTCTAATCACAGTAAAAACAATTTAGTATCGGAAAAAGGAAGAACTCGCGCATTTGGTGGCAGTTTGTGCAGTTAAACTCTGCTCATAAACTGCGCATCTACAATAATGATGGCTCAGTAAGTGTTTAAATACCTTACAACCGCATTATTCTATTACAAAGTCAAATTCAACTTTATTATCAAACTGCGATATGCACAGGACATACACAGGATTGAAATTTCATTTCTCTCAGACCCCTGGTGCAACAGTAACCATTTAAACATTAAAACATTTAATAAACATAAGCATAAAATGAAATAATAAAAGTGTAATAATAAAAGTGTAATATCAAAAACGGCGTTCAATACAAGATCAACTGGACTTTTATTTGTTACAGAAGACCTTTCGACCTCTATCCAGAGGGCTTTATCAATTCAATGAACAGACTGTGTGCGCGTGGAGTTATATCAGTCTTAGGAGTCACGCACCAACTTATGTAAATTGCAAGCTGAGGTAACACATACATGTAAATTGACAAATCACACCTTAACAGTAGGAGTTTCCTTGAAGTCTCTGACAGAAGACAAGACAAAGTCTGAGATTTCAACTTTCCAAGACTTATAACTCAGTTTTGGGGCTGATTCCCAGACATTTTACACCGGATGGGAGCAGAGGTGTCTTGACTGGGAATTAGACTAGCAAAGTTTTTTGAGAAGCCTCTGCTGTTGGGTTGTGAGGTGTATTTTGTCAATTTACATACAGGTGTGTGTCTTCTGTCAGAGACTTCAAGGAAACGCCTACTGTTAAGGTGTGATTTGTCAATTTACATGTATGTGTTACCTCAGCTTGCAATTTACATAAGTTGGTGCGTGACTCCTAAGACTGATATAACTCCACACGCACACAGTCTGTTCATTGAATTGATAAAGCCCTCTGGATAGAGGTCGAAACGTCTTCTGTAACAAATAAAGTTCAGTTGATCTTGTATTGAACGCCTTTTTTGATGTTATCATGTCATAGACGACTGAGAATCTTCACCAGCATAAAAGTGTAATACTGTCCTGAGTTTAGCATAGTAGTATAAAAGTATAAAAACTATATCTATCAAATAAAATGAAGGTTCTGACATTGACAATAAAGTGACAAAGCAGCATATGAAGTTTATGTACATAGTATATGAGGTATTTTATATTGGTATAGAGGTAAAGTGGCGTATGCAATAAGGCTAGTAAAACGAATATATATATATATCAGCAGTAGTGTAAATGTAGATGTAAACAGTACAGTAGTAAGACTATAGACAGTAATGTAATACAAACAGTAGTGCAAATATGAGAAGTAGTGCAAACTAAATGAGCACATGACCGTGTGTTGAGTGTATACCCCGTTTTGATGACACAGAGTCCAGAGTTAAAAATCTTTGTGTTGTGTGGTAATGTTTGAAAGTTTTTTGTGTTAAGGCAGTACAAGAGGGAGGGGAGGCAGAGCAGGCAGAGAGCTTAGCATCCTGACTGCCTGATGAACAGAGCTGTCTCTCAGTCTGCTGGTTAGAGCCTGGAGACTCCTCAGTCTCCTCCCTGATGGCAGCAGGCTGAAGCAGCTGTGTAGTGGGTGTGTGGGATCACCCGCCATGCAGAGGGCTTTTCCAGTGAGGTGGTTACTGTGTACCAGTAAGTCCTGTAGTGAGGGGAAGGAGGTGCGACAATCTTCTCAGCTGCTCTCACTATGCACTGGAGGGTCTTGCGGCATAGAGTTTGCATGTTTTCTCCACATTCTCCTGTTTTCTCCTACTCTAAACTCCCTAAACCTAAAGAGTCTAAAATGTCTGATGGTGCAATGATGGTGTGAACAGGTTATTTGTCTCCATGTGGCCCTGTGATGGACTTTTGCAGCAAAGTTTCAAAGCTTGAGCCCATGTTGACCAGATTGGACCTTGAAAAAATAGTATGTGTCTTCATTACAACGCAACTTGATTCTTGTGACTCACTTTATGTTGGGCTCAGTCAGGTCTCCCTTACATCGCTAGCTCGTCCAAAATGCTGCAGCTCAGCTATTAATGAAACTCAGATTTGAGCACATTTCACCAGTTTTGTCCTCCTTTCACTGGCTCCCTTAACATACCAGAATAGATTTTAGAAGTGCCTAAATGGCCTTGCACCCTCATGCCCTCTACGACTTACTTCAACCATGTTTCTTCTCAGGCGCTGAGATCTGACCAGCAGCTGTTGTACCAAAAACCAGGCTGAAGCTCAGAGGAGAGCAGGGTTTTTCCAGTTTTGGGCCCTAAACTCTGGAACAATCTGCTCCTCAACATCAGACGGGCCACTTCACGTCCTGTTTTTAAAGATCCACTGACATCATCTTACAAATTTGCATGAAATGATAGAAGATATATATATTTTATCATTCCACTATGTTAGTTTTTGCAAACAA